>CATIWR010257446.1:0-15489 GCA_949677035.1 Omphalea diandra | reverse complement strand
CTCTCTCTCTCTTCTGGTGTCATATACATAGATGTGCATCAAGTAAATGTTTGATTGTGTGTAGGATGGATAAAACCTATATGCATATGTATTTTGAACATGAATGATATGAGTTATGTAAATGAAAATGGTCGTTACAGGTTCCTTCATTTACTAGGCACCAATGTTTTAGGAAGCCACCTCATATTTGCTCTACAAATGAGCTAAACAAAGTATTCATTTGGTAATACTTTTATTTTAAAAAATATGGCTAGAAAACATACTTTTGCTATGCTAGGTTGAAAGGTTAGCATGTTTAAGCTGCTAACCCCTATGGACCCAAGATAAAATGGATATCGTTTAATTTTTAGTTTGGAGGCTCCTCACCATTTGCTCAAAATGGAGAAATAAATGGTGAATAGAGCTACAAAATTTGTAGAGGAGCTAAAGTTTTTGAAAAAGATATTTATTTTTGGAGAACACAACAATTGGCATCATTAACTGTAATGTATCTCTATCTTTTTTCTTTTTATTTTGTTTAACATGCTTTTGTTGAGGGGGAGTTTGAAGAAGTATTATTGGTATAAGTTTAGATGTTTACATTTTATGAATCTCTAGTGACTATCCTTCCTTTCTTACTTTCCTCAATTTATGAAGAGAACATGTAATCCCAAGTTATGTTAACTAAATTTGTGTTTGAATATCTTGGGATTTGTTAGAAGAAATCATATAGATAAGGGAAGTTTTCATTCTCTATTTATTCTATATTTTTCGAATAATCATGTTTAGTTTGTTTTAAGGTAGTTGGTCTAGGCTTTTGGAAGAGAATGTTTGTATGTTTGTAAGGAGGATAATGTTTGTACATTTTTTAAAGGAAGAATTTTTTTATTATATTTTTGTCAAGATGGGGGGAGGGGAGGGAGAGGGGGGAGGGGAAAAGTTTTAGATGCTTTGATTGGATAATTTGATTGTTTAGTTTGGTATCACTTATTTCCTTCGCATAACACTTAGTATCATCTATGTTTTTAAAATTCAATATTCGGTATCTTATATGGAATATTTGGTATCAAGCCTTGTGTGGATATTTTGGTTGGTATCTTCTTTGTAGTTTTGTTTCTCAACATTTGGTATTCTTTGGTGTTTAGGTTTTGTATTTTTGGTATCAAAACATCTTAGTTTTATTATCATTCAAAAATAGGGAGATTATTATGAATTATAGGGAGAGAATGTTTGGAGAACATGCGACCCCAAGACCCAACGAATGTTAAATGGTCAAAACAAGTTCAACAGGAATTGAACATCTCCAACGAGTATTAGCAGTCACATAATAGGCATTGAAGATGTACTATATATGCCCAAAGACTTCTATACCTCATAACAGACATTGTACTTTTGCAATGGTCATTAGACCATTCAATGGGCATTGAAGGATGGACAACGGATGTTGATTGGATGCTGCAAGTAACCAAAACCTTATAGACCTCACAATGTGCACTATCCCTTTACAATAGGTATTGGAGAAGTGCTTCAGGTTGAGCTATGCTAGACCTTGCCACAAGCATTGAAGTTTTGCAATGGGCATTGATCTAGCCTAGCAACAGGCATTGTATATTTGCAACGGTTGTTGGAAAAGTGTCCAAGTTTAAGCTAAAGCTTCTGAAACTTAAAACATGGATTGGCCCTTCTCAATAGGTATTGAAGGAGTTTTCAATGGGCATTCCAAAATACTCAATGGACATGGAAAACAACTGTGCAAAGTTTAAAAAATAGAGCACCAAGTCAAGCTTTCTGAAAATGAATAATGGGCATTATTCTTCCTTAAACAGGTGTTGTACTCTAAGGCAACAATGTTTAATGATGGACAATGAGTGTTGGAAGTAACCGTTACAAATTCAATAGGGGTTAATAAAGAATAACGGGTGTTGTCACCTCTAACGACTAGTTTTGCAGAAAACCTGTCAGACATAACATCAACTATTCCAATGGCTAGTTTTGGAGTTTAGCTATATAAGGAGCATTTTTTAAAGTCTAGATAGGAAAGAAAATTTTAGAGAAACTTTATGAACAACTTGTAAACTTTTTAACAAGTCTTTGTGCAAACCTTTTGGGTATTACTTGTATTTTAGGTAGAGTGAGATTACATTGTTACTCTTTTTGAAAGTAGGTTTTCTTGAGAATTAAAAGTGTATTTACTACCTATTTGAGAGGCATTGAAATTTCTATCCTTGCTAGTGGTTGTAAAGGTTAGTTTATAAAGGTTGGTTTTGTGCTGAGAAAAATACCAAGGGAAAGGTTGTCCTTGAGCCTATAAAAGGGAAGGTTCTTCCTTAGCCTAGAAAAGGAAAGGTTGTCCTTGAGCCTATAAAAGAGAAGGTTTTTCCTTAGCCTAGAAAAGGGAAGGTTTCATTCTTGAGCCCAAAAAAGAATATATAGGACTAAGTGAAAACTTGGGGATTGGAGTAAGAGAGTAGCCAAATCACTATAAATCCTTATGTTGATTTGTGTTATTTGCTTATGCTAAGTTTTTTAGTGTTTGTGTTTATTTTTAATTACAACCCATTTCACCCCTTCTTGGATTGCCACTTCTGCCATTCATTCCAATAATTAGTATTAAAGCCTAACCTCTTTTGAAGCTTAAGTACAAGAGAGAAATGACCATGGCAACTTAAAATAAGCATGGACTAAAAAGACAATCAGTTATGAGGTCTCCCTTATTTAATGGAACATACTAACAGTACTAGAAGAGTAGAATGTATTACTTTCTAGATTTGAATCCATTGAGTTATGGAGAATTATAGAGAAAAATCCATACACTCCAATAAAATACTTGCTGATGGGACTTAAATAGAAAATGACATTGATGAGATATCTAATAAAGAAAAACGCAAGTTGCTAATAATGACAAGGCCATCCATATGCTCTTTTGTGCCTTAAGCATAAGTGAGTACAACAAGGTGAGCATGAAGCCAACTGCTAAGGAAATTTAAAAGGCCTTGGAGATCACACATAAAGGAACAACTTAGGTCAAAGAAAATAAAATAGAGACCCTCATTTATCAGTGTGAAACATTCCTTATAAAGCCTGATAAAATAATCTCAAATTGAGATTGTTAGAGAAATAGAGGTTTTCGGGAAGACATTCACCAATTGAGAACTAGTGAATAAAGTTTTGAGGTGTCTATCTAAGGAATGGTTTGGCAAGGTCACCTCTCTCAAGGATTCAAAGGATCTGAAGACCATGCCACTTGATGAGTTGTTGGGAAATTTCATTGACTATGAGATGAGCCTGAATAAAGAAGCTCTATCCACATTAGAGGATATAAATAAGAAGAGAATTAGGATTACATTCAAAGCTACTTCCAAATGTCGTAGCTCTGGTGATGAGGAGCTGGATGAAGAGATGATAACCCTCATAACAAATAAATTCAGAAGGATGTAAAAGAAAAAGGGTAAAGGCAAGCTTGAGCAAATTGAATATATGGACGTCGAAGGCTTGGCCATGTGAAAGTAGACTGTCTAAAAGCCAGAGTTGAAAAAAAGAAAGCCTATAAAGTCATTTGCGATGACTCTAGTGCGTTAAACCAAGTAAGGATGAAGAAGAGCCAAGGATAGGGAGAAGAGAAAGAACCAATCACTACCTCATGGGCTTGGAGGAAGCTTTTCAAAACAGATATGTTCTAGCTCCTTTGATAGTGATTTAGATGAGGATGAACAAGAATTAGAAAACATGTTTCTTGGTGAATATCTTATTGAGTCCCTAAAATCTACCAATAATGATCTTGATATAAGTTTTATAAAAAAAACAAAATTTTGAAAAATTAATTGGTGGAACTAAAGAAAAGTTTTGAGTTATTATAAAAGAAAATGAAGTTTTAATAAAAGAAAAGAAATATCATGAAAATATGTCTTGTCAAAATGAGAGTCTCAAGAAAGAGATCTCAACTCTGAAAGACTCACTTGCCTCCTTTATAAAAGGAAAGAAAAACTTGATCTTACTTTAGGCTCTCAAAAGATTTTAAGGGATAGACATAACTTAGGCTTTGATCATTCTAAACCACTTATAAAACAAAGTTTGTGAGAGCTTATACCAAAGCTAGAACTCTCTTACCTTCATCTAAATCACATGTGCATAATCATAGCTACTCTCATCCTCACTCTCATAGGCTAAAGGTAAATCATGCCTTTATTTTTAGAACTAGGCATGTCAAAAATACAAAGGTTCCTTCATGTCTTAGGCATTGATCTTTTAGAAAGCCACCTCACTCATGCTCTATAAATGAACTAAAGAAAGCATTTATGTGGCAAAGCGTTTATTGTGAAAATTTTGGCCATAAAGCATACATTTGCTATGCTGGTTTAAAAGATGAGCACATTTATACTAATAACCCCATGAACCCAAGAGAAATTAGGTATTAAAGAAAGTTTAATTTTGTAGGTTTGGAGGCTCCTCCCCTTTTGCTAAAAAATGGAGAATCAAATGATAAGTGAAGTTGCAAAATTTGAAGAAGAGTTAAAACTTTTTTTTTAGAAAGATTTGTAATTTTGCAGAATACAACAATTGACAACAATTGGCATCAATTGGTATTAGATGGTATCATTAATTATAATGTATTTATATCCCTCCTTTTGTTTTGTTTAATATGCATTTGCTGAAGGGGAGTTTGTTTTATGAACCATCAATGGTATCAATTTGATGTTTTATTTTAGGAATCTTTAACAACTATCTTGCTTTCCTAAATTTATGAATAAAATATGTAACCCCAAGTTACGTTAATTGAATTTGTGTTTGAATATCTTGGGAGATTTGTTAAAAGAAAGCATATAGATAAGGGGAGTTTTCATTTTCTGTTTGATATGTATTTTTGGTATCTTCATGGTTATTTTGTTTTTAAGGAAGTTGGTCTAGATTTTAGAAAAAGGATGTTATATGCTTGTAAGAGGTAGAACATTTTTTTTAAAGGGAGAATTTTCATTTTTTTTTTGTTATGATGATAGAAAGGAGGAGAAGTTTTGGATGCTTTGATTGGATGATTTGATTGCTTTATTTGGTATCACTTATTAGCATAACATAACACTTGACATCATCCTTGTTTTTAACATCCAACATTTGGTATCTTATGTGGTATATTTGGTATCAAGCCATGCGTGGATATTTTGAATTAGTATCAAACCGTGTGTTGAATTGGTATCAAGCCTTGTATAGATATTTTAATTGGTATGTATTTTCTTTGGTATTTTCTTACATTTTTGTGTTTTAACATTTGATATCCTTTATGTGTTTAAATTTTGTATTTTGGTATCAAAGCATGTTAGTTTTATAATCATTCAAAAAGGGGGAGATTATTGTGAATGCTGATGGGAGAATATTTGGAGAACATGTGACCCGAAGGCATTGAAATCACTCTTCTATTTTAAATGATGTGTTTTAAATGATAACAAAACTATAATAAAACCAAGAGAAGTTGTAATGTTTGTACTTTAGTGTTTTTAGATAAATTAAATAGACCTGACAAACATAAAAAAGGGAGATTATTGTGAATGTTAGGGGAGAATATTTGGAGAACATGTGATCCCAAGAGCTGATGAATGTTAAAGGGTTAGAACGAGTTCAATGGGTGTTGAACATCTTTAATGGGCATTGGCAATCACGTAACATGCATTAAAATGTGTTGTAGATGTCCAAAGTCTTCTAAACCTCACAACGGGTATTGTTCCTTTGTAATAGGCATTGGGCCATTCAACGGGCAATGAAGGATGGACAATGGAAGTTAATTGGATGTTACAAATAGCTAAAGCCTTTTAGACCTTACAATGGGCATTATCTTTTTACAACATGCATTAGAGAAATGCTCCAGGTTGAGCTATGCTGGACCTTACCAATGTATTGAAGTTTTGCAACATGCATTGATCTGGCCTAGCAACAGGCATTGCATATTTGCAATAGGTGTTGGAAAAATGTCTAACTTTGAGATAAAGCTTTTGGAACTCAAAATGGGCATTGGTCCTTCTCAATAGGCATTAAAGGAGTTTCCAATGGGCATTAAAAATATTTCAATGGGCATGGAAAACAATTGTGCAAAGTTTAAAAAATAGAGCATCAAATTCAAGCTTTTTAGTAATGAACAACAGGTATTGTTCTTGCTCGAATAGGTGTTATTCTCAAAGTTAATGAGCATTTAATGATGGATAATGGGCATTGGAAGTACCCATTACAAGTTCAATAGGGCTTAATGAAAAACAATGAGAGTTGTCACCTCTAATGACTAATTTTGTAAAAAATAATTACAACATCAAATATTCTAATGGCTAATTTTGGAGTTTGGCTATATAAGGAGCATTTTTTGAAGACTAGATAGGAAAGAAAAGTTTAGAGAGACTTTGTGAACGTCTTGTAAACTTTTAAGCAAATCTTTACGCAAACCTTTTAGGTGTTACTTGTATTTTAGGTAGAGTGAGATAACTTTGTTACTCTTTTTGAGAGAAAGTTTTCTTAAACACTAGAAGTGTTTTTGCTACCTATTTTAGACGCATTGACACTGCTTGGATCTATCCTTGCTAATGGTTGTAATGGTTGGTAATGTGGCTAAAAAAATACCAAGATTAAGTTTATCCTTGAGCTTGTAAAAGGAAAGGTTCTTCCTTAGCCTAGAAAAGGAAAGGATGTCCTTAAGCTTGTAAAAGGGAAGGTTCTTCCTTAGCCTAGAAAGGGAAGGTTTTGTTCTTAAGCCTGAAACAAAATATATAAGCCTAAGTGAAAACTTTGGGAGTGGAGTAGGCGAGTTGTCAAACCACTAAAATCCTTGTGTTGATTTGTGTTATTTGCTTTTGTTTAGTTTGTCTTTATTTATGGTTGTTTTTAATTATAACTCAATTCACCGCCCTTCTTGGGTTGCCACTTTTGCCATTCATTCCAACATGGTTAATACCCAAACCACTATAAATTGTTATGTGTTTTTATTCTTCCTTTACTTCTTCTAATACTTGCACCATTAACCTTTCTTCTATACTTTAAATTTCATATTAATTCAAACCCCCCTTTTTAGTACACAAGGGGAAATATAATCTATTCCCTTAAATGCAAAGGGAATTGCCTAAAAAAGAGATGAAAAACCCTAAGATACCTTGGAAAAGCCCAAAACCAAACTAACATTAAGCTTATGACCAAGCCCAAAACTGCCTATTGGGATTGATGAGCTATACAACTCATCAAGCAAGGCTGTATAACCCATCAAGCTTGGTTGTATAGCCTAGTACAGGGTTGTACAACTTATACTAAAACCTTAACCTTCATAACCTTTAGGAACTGGTGCCCCATTAAACCTAGCATTATATAACCTTGACAAATAGATGTACAACCTACATGCAAACCCTAATCCCAAGAGATTCATCTTCGTTTCTATGATTAGATGCATCTAGGGTATGAGCAAAACCATTGTAAGGTTTAGTGCACTCACTAACACCTATGAATACCCCTCTCATTTTAAGGAGAGGGGAGGCTGGGAAAACCTAAGGTTACTTTACCACTATTACTTCTCAAAGCATGCTTCACATAGAAACCTTAAACCTTAACGTGCTCCAATCACTCCCAAGGTAGAACTACACCTAATCTCTTCATTTTTGTGCATTCCCTAAGCATTTTGTAGAATATTAAACTCATTGTGTGCCCTTAAGGGCAAATATATCACTAGAAAGCATCTAGGACCACCAACTCCCTCTTTTTCTTCCCCTTCTTGTCTTCTTCTATTTTCTAAAATATAGAAAATAGGGGCTATACAACCATCATGGTAGGCTATACAACCCTTAGTTTGGGCTGTACAACCTCAATGTTAAGCTGTATAACCTAGTTTGCTTGAAAGATAATTTTTTAAAAAATATTATTTTATGCTCCTCCTTTAGTTATCTTTTTTTTGATGTATTTTTTAAATAATATTTTGGTACTCTAGCGGTAGAATAAGGTGAGGTTTAATGACCTAGGACCCTTATTCACTTTAAAAATAGAGTCTTAGTTATGTTTCACATGGTTTTTATTGCTTCTCACACTAAAAAGCCCTTGAGATCTTTCATCTAATTTCAAGGAGATGTTTTGATTATATTTTAATCATCTCTGGGCCATGATCAAGTGAGGAACTTGAGGTTCCATTGACCTTAAGAGTTGTTGGACTTAGTTGGTTAAACCTCTCTTTTGATCTTAACAATATAGATTGAAACACTCTAATAATCTTCTTTAAGTGTTATGATTATAGAAATAAAGTTAGCATGCCATTGAAAGTTAAATGCAAAAGAAAATCAAAATTAGATCCTATATTACGACCGCTACCTCTCATGTTACAATAGCTACAATGACAAAACTTGGAATAAATTTAAATAGTCTAATCTGCGATCAGCTTCATGATATCAATCATGACTATGACACTTAAATATTTAATGATGAACTCCTGAGAACCAACCAAAGAATGTCATGCATTAAGGAGCCATTTAAAAAGTTTAAATGTCGAGGCTGTAACTCTTCTATAACTTAAATCTCAAATTTCTCAAGCCCGTTCACATTTCAGTGTGATGACCACTTCTCTGGTGTGACTTGAATTGTTTCCATGACTAAGGTTTTGCATTCGAGATGGTTGAGCTATAAAGGAAGGTCCCAATGACTAGTTTTGTGAGGAACAAATGTCATACTACCACGTGTATTAGTCGTTTCACACAAATTAAAGATCTTAATCGTGACTAAGCAAAATCCAGAGCGAAACTTGAGTCATTACCGTGACATACTAGTCTCGATTGCTATTTTTGTCTGATAAGCATTAAATGCTATATTTTGCGACCAACTTTGAAGATTATGAGATAGTTTTATCTCTAACATCTTTTTAGTGGGAGTAATCTATAAATACTCTACCAAATCGACATAAATGATATATAATAGCATTTACTAAGGCAAAGCACTTGTAAATTTGTTTATCAACTTTCTTTCTCTTAATTACCCTTTATTACTAAGTTATAAGAAATTTAACGTAAGTTTAAACACCCTTTGGGACTAGATTTGAGAGTGAGCTAATAGAAAACTCTTATATAGGTTTAAGTGTCAACCTTGGGAAACACTTGTAAGATTATATGTGAGCCATTGCAAAACACAAGTTGTAAAGTTAGGTGTGATCTTTCAAAACACTATTTAGTATTAGTGGAACACCAAATTATAGGAATTAAGGAGTGGATGTAAGGTTGGTTAATACCCAAACCATTATAAATTATTATGCACTTTATTCTTCTTCTACTTCTAATACTTGCACAACTAACCTTCCATCTAAAATTTAAATTTTCCTTCAATTCAACCCCACTCTTAGTGATTAAGGGCTAACAAATGGTATTAGAGCTTGACCTCAATTTAAGCCTTAATTGTGTGAGGAAAAGATCATGGCACAAGAAGGAATCCACACTCATCTCAAACCTTTCTTTGATGGATCTGACTATACTCATTGGAAGTATAAAATGGAGATCTACCTTGATAGTGATGTGGTTGATTTATTGGATGTTGTAGTCAAGGAATGGAAGCCACCAACTAAAGTTATCGATGGAAGTGAAGAGTTGATTCTAAGGGAAGAAAGGGTAGAGGCTCATAGAAGGTTTAATGGAAAAAATAAAAGGGCAATGGCTATTCTACTAAGCTTAATGCTAAGAGAAGAAATTGGTAGAGTTCAACATTATCTAATTGCACATAGAATTTGGAAAGCCTTAGAGAACTATCATGAGGGCACAACCCTTGTAAAATCTAGTAGGCTAGAGACGTATGTGATGTAATGAGAGTTTTTCATATTGAAAGACAATGAAAGAATCATTGATATGATTAATAGACTCCTTTATTGTCACAACCATGAAGAAGTTTGAAAGAATTCTTACAAACCATGAGCTAAACACTAAAATTATTTAATCTCTTCCTTTTGAGAAGTTTGGTGCTAAAGTTTTTAGTATATAAGAATCCTTTCTAGAAATTGGAATGGTGTAAATAGATGTCTTTATTAGCAAACTACTTACTCATGAGCTAGCCATAAAGAAGGATGAGGAAATGAAGAAGTTGATAAGACAAGGGGATAAAAATAAAAAAGTAGAGAAGAAGACTCTTGCTCTCAAATCAAGTAAGGATAAGGAAGTGATAGAAAGCACTAGTGATAGTGATGAAAGTGAAATAGAGAAAGAAGAACTTGCAATGCTCTTAAGGAGATCCAAAGAGCTCATGAAGAGAAGAAAAGATAAAAGAAACCTCATAAATATGTTCCATCTAAATATATGTAAAACATTTTTGCTTAATTTGTTGTATGGAAATAGATAGGGTTCATTGATTGTGACTGATCCTGAACCCAATGAAACCTCATCAGACTTTTAATTCTATTTTCTAATATTTTGATGGCCATAGAATGGGAATTTGGTGATGTGCTAAACTTGAAAGTTGTATGCTTATGTCTGGTCTACATGCTTACAGAATCGTTTTGCAAATTTTTCATGGTCGATGAGATATGACCCCTATATCATGACTCATTATCAATATGTTAAAAACCTGCTCACCTTGAGATTGGTCATTCATTTTGGTGACTTTATAGACTGAATTAGACAATGAGTAAAACATGAAAAATGTTCCTTTATGTGTTCTCTAACTTCTGGTAAATCATTTTTGTAGGGGGATTTGTAAGATTTGGGATATACCTAAGAATGTAAGACCTACTTAGATTGAGATGACATTGAAATAGGGCGAATTCATAAAATTGACCATAAATTACGTAGTGTAGATTTTGGACTGAATTTTGGATATATTATACCCATATATGTCTAGTTTAATTAAAAAAAAGAATCAGTCATTTGGATTTGTGAGTTAAAAGTAATCATGGAAACAACCTATTAAGTTCATGATATTTTACTAGAGCATATTTGCATAACAAGATGAAAATCTTACATTATCATCATGGCTTGATTTGGTGCATTGAAATAGGACCTTGAAGCACTATAGATAGTAGTAGGAATAAGCTGGGACCATCCTCGACTTAATAAACTTGAAGGAGGAAGTAAGTAAATAGCTAATGGTACAGTACGTGTGATTAGTTAAATGCCATGAACATATACTCAATGAAATTAAATGTTGTTTAATATGATGATATTGATGAATACATTGATGAAAAAGTTGTCATACTCTTGATTTATTTATTTTCATGAGGCATTGATAAATTATGACTTAGGAATGGGAGTATGTGGTGATATGAGCTGCCAAAGTTATGGGTATTGTTATTAGTCATTATATTACTGAAATTTTGTTGGATTTATAGTAGATTTGTTTAAAGACTAATACTTGATGTTGTTGGAGCAACACTATTCATAGCTTGTGATAAAATAACCTATGTGGTAACAACATTCGATAGCCTATGTGCAATTATTGGCCCTTAGCGCCAAGAAGGGGGGGGGTTGAATTGGTGTATAAAAATTAAAATAGAAAGGTAAAAGAAGATTGAAGGACACACGATTTATAGTGGTTCGGGTATAATCGACCTACGTCCACTCCCCAATTCTCAGTAATTGGGTATTCCACTAACTATCAATGGTTTTCAAGCTCACACCAAACTTTTACACTTGTATTTTCTAAGGCTCACACAATAACCTTTACACTTGTGTTTAAGAAGCTTGCATAATAACCTTTACACTTGTATTTTTTAGGCTCACACAATAACCTCTCTAGAGTGTTTTAACAGGCTAACACTACAACCTTTACAAATGGTGTTTATGCTCACACTAAATAATCAATTAAAGAAGAGAAAAGGTTGAGTAGCAAAATTGGAAGAATTTGGTTACAAAGTTGTGAAATCTCTTGCAATTACATCTATTTGGTGAGGTATTTATAGTCTCTACCCACCAAAGAGACGTTACAATAAAACTAGTACAAGATCTTCAAAGTGTGCTAGACAGATTTTTGCATTATATGCTTGACAGTCTTAGTTCGCAGTCGCCACTGCTCATTTGCAGTCACAAAATCTAAATTGCTTAAGGAAAACCCCATTTGTGTCTAAGGGCCAGTCCATGTGGCAACTTCTGATTAGTTTACCAAGAAAATGTAGTTGTTGCCTTTCACCTACTTTCAGAAGTTGCGGTCGCGAGCTTTCTTATACAGGCCATAACAGAAGGATGCGAATTCATCTGCCAAAGAGGTCATCTTCTTCCTTATGATTTGCGGTCTTTACCAATAAGATGCCTCTGCAAAATTTGACTTCCAAAGGTCTACTGGGACACTTGTCATGCTGTGGTTGTGGACTTGCTTCCCTCTTGAGTTACTTTGAAATTCGTAGTCGTGACTAGGGCGTGACACATACTGTGAATTCGTCTACTAATTTTAGACTCCATCATTTGGATGAATCACAATCGAGAATGGTTGTGCAATTTCAATTGCCTGACTTCTTTCAAGTCTTCTAATGGATCGCGGTCACAAAATTCAAGGTAGCGATCGCAATTTGGAAGACACTTTACATACTTTGAAAATTTTGAACTATATCCAACTTCTAAACAACACTAATTTGAAACATTTAGACATGATCAATCTCCTTTGTCAAGATCAAAAGAGGTTCAAGACTTGAGGTTAACCACCCTAGTCCAACAATCTCCCCCTTTTTGATTTTGACAACTTAGATTGATCTAAAGTGAAAAAGAAGCAGAAAAGTGAAGTTGGATTGTAATATGATTCAATGAATACTTAAGGCAAAATTTGCTAAGTATGTCATTCATTCAATCAAAGGTGATAAAAAAAAAATTATATTGCTAAGGTGTAAAAAAATAAGTATATTGCTCATTGATGCTCCCCCTCAACTTGTGCTATTATTGTGAAAATTATAATTTCCTTATAATTTCCTCTTCCTTAAACTTAGACTATACCATCTCTCCCCCTTTGGCAAGATAAAAAAGAAGGTGCATAAGGAAAGAAAAACAAGAAACCATGCATAAGTATTTAAAAGGAGTAAAAAACAATAGAAAAGAGCAATCACATAAGATGATAATATATCAAAGAGACAAATTTTATTTATTCATAACTAGGGATCATAAACTTTTTTAAACAGAAATAGAAAACAGGAAAGTACAAAGTATCCCTAATCTAGAAAATTGGAGAATCATCTTCAGAAAGATCTTTGTCATCACCTTCACCTTGATCTTCACCTTGAGCCTTATCTCCATCCTCGACTTCATCATTGCCAACTTCTTCACGAGTGTCCTCGAAATCAGTGAAGTCCAGAAGATGGCATGGGGGGACTCCCAATTTCTCTTGAAGATCCACCATGTTACTATGAAGATGTGAAAGGAAGAGGAACCTTCTCTTTATCATCCTCATGAGTTTATCTAACTTGTTATTAATGGTGGAGAGAGAGAGTTTACCCTTAGATTTTAGCTTAAGAGGGATGGTTGGAGTAGCTTCTTCAATTGCCAATCTCTTACTTTTCGAGGCTTAAGAAGATTCCATTTTCTTCGCTCCTTCCACACCTAAGGTGCACACATAGGTGTTCAGATGAATGGCCTTGGCATTGATCAAATATGTAAGATCAAGGAAGTTTTAGGAGGGCAAAATTTTCTTAGTGAGGAATTACTCATTTTCCTTATTAAGTGCTCCAACGAAACGATATATGGCTGTGACATAAGAAGGGAGTAAAAACTGGCTTTTCAGTTTTGTACTCATATGAATCAATTAATCCACAAGGTATCTACCAGTTTGAATTGGCTTATTCTTAATGAGGTAGAACAAAAATGCCAAGTCCTTTTGTGAGACATTTTCATTACCATCACCCCTTGAATTGATTGAGAAAGTGATGATGCGATAAAGGATCTATAAGGGGAAAGATTTGATGTGTTTGGATAGAGAAGAGCGGGGGTCGTGTTTGGTTTCAATAGAAATCTCTAACCAAAATTCAGAGTAGATTACGTCAAGTGTAGAGATGATGAAGGGTATGTGTTCTCTGACTTGTAAATTAAAAAGAGAAGATAGTTGGTCAAAGGTAATAAAATGAGGGTCGCTAAAGGCCCGAAACACTAACCCGTATTAGCCCGCCCTTGATTCGGCTTTGCAGCTTAATTGCACAGTGCACATGAACTCTTACACAATCTCCTCATAACCGGGTTCATCTCGAAATAGAAACTCATTCCACCTTAGATTGGAGAGGAATACACGAATCTCGTCATTGATCCCTAAGGTTTCGAGCATGAAGTTTGAAGGAATTTTGTTGGGGAGAATTACCTTAGAAGAGTTTGCCTTGAATCTCTCCTTTTCGTCTTTAGTGATTCCTTTCATGAGATCAAGGGCAGGCGAGGCAGATGGTTGAGCCACTGCATTGCCCTTGTCAGCTCTGGAGATTCTTTTAGGGGCCATAGCAGAAGATGAAGAATGCTTGGGAGGAATTGAGAGAATTTTATGAGAGAGAATGAGAATGTTTGAGTATTGTGAGAAAAACACTATTGAAGGGGGGTATATATAGCCTTGAAGAGGTATATCAACAGCTAGAAAAAGAATTATGAAGGGTTGGAAAACTAACCATGAAATCATATAAATGTGAGGCGGTTACTCAAATTCGTGTCTGCGAATTCTAAGTCGCAACTGCAAATTCTGGAAAATGTCAGTAACAGACAAATTTTCCATGGATTTAACGATCAAAATTTTGAAATTAATGACTGAAATTTATGATGGAAAGATATTTCAAGACTGCAAATTGATATTTGATAGTCGGGTGAAATTGACTTGTAATTTGCCACCGTGAAGAAAGAATAGCGACCGCGAATTACGAGTCAGCAAAGATAAGAATGAAAGATTTTGAAAAAACTTATGATCCACTAAAAATTAATAATAAAACCATCCATAACAATCATCAATCAAACATATCACGCACATCACAATTAAACATAAGATCAAACAAAAATTTTCACTTAAGGGAGCTTCCATCAAGCATTCTTAATTCTCTCTTAATGAAGTTCATCGTTTATTCATTTAGAGGTTTAGTGAAAATATCTGCAAGTTGATGATTAGTGTCAATGAATTCTAACACAACATCACCTTTTTGCACATGATCTCTAAGAAAGTGATGCCTAATATCTATGTGCTTACTTCTAGAGTGTTAGATGGGATTCTTTGAAAGATTAATAACACTAGTATTGTCACACTTGATAGGATTGTGATCAATTACTTTACCAAAGTCCTTCAATTGTTGTTTCATCCAAAGAATTTGGGTGCAACAACAACCCGCAGCTACATACTCAGCTTCTGTGGTGGACCAGACAACTGACACTTGTTTTTTACTAAACCAAGAAACTAGGCATTCACCTATGAATTGGCAAGTCCCAGAAGTGCTTTTTCTATCTAAAAGACTTCCTACGTAATCCGCATCCGAATACCCTACTAGGCTAAAGGATGTGTTCCTAGGATACCATAGTCCTAAGTGAATAGTGCCATGCAAATATTTGAAAATTCTCTTCACAACATTCAAATGAGACTCTCTAGGAGAGGATTGAAACC
>CATIWR010257396.1:0-20407 GCA_949677035.1 Omphalea diandra | reverse complement strand
TATATATATATTGTGCTATTTTGGGAAAGTGGGAATTTGGACTTGTCGATTCTTGTGGTTCTATCAATTGGGCATGTTTGGTAAATTTGATTGAGGAAGATCTGTTTCAGGGTAATAGCATTTTGTATAATGTTTTTTGTTATTATGTTGTTCTACCTGCTGGTGTTTTGTTAATCCGTTTAGTTTCATGATAAATTTGGGAAAATATTCAAAAAAAAAATTTTATTCACTTATGCCTATACAAATTCTCTTGCTGGATAAATTAAATTCCACAGCTAATGATTATGGTGACCTAAGCAATTATTGCACATTTGAATTTGTTGCTAATTTGGAAATGAATGTGCCACAATTTATTGCTTGCTTTCCCTTGTACTGTTCAGCTCTTCTTTATCATTGCTGTCATTATGTGATTTTGATTTAGGAATTTAACTGAAATTTACTTTGTTTGTTACAATTTACAGGAAGTGGCGGCTATTCTTACTTGTATGAACCACTTTGGTGGGTGGGCATGATAACAAGTGAGTTTTACTACCAGATATTACGTGGTTGGGAACTCTATTTTCCCAATTTCATTTGTTTTAAGTTCCGCATTACACGAGCTATACAGATCATCCAAGTTCATCTTATAAATACTTTAACATTGACAACTTTAGGCATGATTCTTAAAGCTTTTTTTTCTCTATAGTGTTTGTGATAATTAGTGAGGGGGATTCCCTCTCTTAGATCATGGGCGTTGTCTAATGATCTGCTTAATTTGGTTAGATTTCACTTTTCTTATTAACAAGAAGTTCATGCTAATGCTTGATTGTTGTTTCAACAGTGATTGTTGGGGAAATTGCTAATTTTGCTGCTTATGCTTTTGCACCTGCTATATTGGTCACTCCACTTGGTGCTCTCAGTATTATTATCAGGCATGATAGATCATTACAACATTATCCCATATTTAAATTTAATTTTCTGGTGTCATGTTCTGATTTTCTTGCTTCTTTGCAGTGCGGTTCTTGCACATATTATTTTGAATGAGAAGCTACATATTTTTGGGATTCTTGGTTGTGCTCTTTGTGTTGTTGGTTCTACAACAATTGTCCTGCATGCTCCTCAAGAACGTGAGATTGATTCTGTGAAAGAAGTTTGGGACCTTGCTACAGAGCCTGGTAATAGTTGACTTATCATTTATGCATCTCTATTTATGATTTTAAAGAGATGGGCTTAAGAACTGATTATTTGATCTACTTTTTTCGTTTCCCAGCCTTTCTGTTCTATGCAGCTTTGGTCATAACAGCTGTCTTTATACTTATATTCCACTATATCCCTGACTATGGCCAGACGCATATAATGGCTTATATTGGAGTTTGTTCTCTTGTTGGTTCTTTGTCGGTAGGTTTTGTTAGATAGATTGTTTTTGTTCTGTTTATTTTTCCTTTTTTTTTTTTTTTGTGTATATGATGTGTTTAAAATTTGTTGTTTGACAGGTCATGAGTGTTAAAGCACTTGGAATTGCATTGAAGTTAACCTTTTCGGGAATGAATCAACTAATATATCCCCAAACATGGGCATTCACTTTAGTTGTAATTACGTGTGTGCTTACCCAAATGAATTATTTGAACAAGGTAACAGGTCTTTCTTGTTATTCTTCTAGTAATGTTAAAGTTTTCATCCCTAGTTTATATACTTGAATCTGTTTTTGCTTTGCAATATTTTATTCCAACTCTAAGTACTATAGTGCCCTTAGGAAAGTGGTGGATGTTGCGGAATGAAATTGTAACAGAAATGTAGAAAATTGGAAGAGAGGATATCACTGCTTTGAAATGAGAGGATGAAAATAGATGAAGAGTTTTAAGGATGAAGGGATATCAGTGAGGGGTCTAAATTGGGAAAGCATCCAATTTTTGGTTGATCACTAGGCTAGTAATCCTCTGTATTTGCGTTAGATGATTGTAGGGATTTTGAAAGAGGGAAACTTGAGGATGATCAAGATCATATATGGAATGTCCAAGTGGCCACTCAGAAGTAACCTTTCATGCTACTAATGAAGTTATCTTACTACTGTCAAGTACCTTCTCTTAGTGACGACAGCGTAACTTTCAACTGGAGGAGTGTTGTTCTGAGGATGTTTAATCTGCTTAGTTGATTGGAAAAGAGAATAAAAGTCATGTTATTTTATTTTTTCTATTTGGAATTTACTCCTCGAGGATGACTAGAGTTGAATATCACATCAACAAATTGATTGAAGTAGTTTAATTCTCCTGAAGATTTCACACACTCTTTACTGTTGATTTTTGTTCTAATAAAAAGCTGAATGGATGTAAAGATATCCTGCTTTACTTATCATTGTGCAGTGTGCATTCTTTATAGTGGTTGGTTAAATGGATGAAGGTTTTTATGTTAATATGGGTGATGGCCAGAAAGTTTTTTCTCTTGTGTTGATTTGATTCTTTACAGTACAGTTCACAGACAAGGGTTATGTTTTGTTGCTTTGTGACACAGTCTATGATCAATTTATGCCCTTTGAAAATATTAAATGATGCTGTGAAGCAATTTTGGAGCTCAATATCAAAAATAGTTGGCAAATGTACTAGGATTGGCAAAGATAAATAAAAAAATTTAAAACAATGTTGTGGTGCACTTGCAGATTGATGGAAGATGGTATTTGATCTGATCATAATCTATATCTTGGCTTGTCTATGACCTTGGTTAGGGATGCAATCAGAGGGTGATGTTCACTGCTTGTTACATCATGGGACTTATGTACGTGATTTATTAAATCCTACTCTGATGGATTCTTCTCACAGGAGCAATTTTCTTGAACCTTTTTGGGTTAATATCTCTGAGAGTGCTACTGTTGCACCTTTGCATTTATATTGATCTATCTGTTAATTTTTGTAACATACTAACATTGTTATGAAGGACAGTAAGAAATGGAAGCTTTTGAGGCAATACCTGATATATGCTATGCGGTAGTGATTATCTAGTGTTTTTTGGGATTTCCTGGTGTTTATAAGCTGCTCTTTCTATCTAATCTTTAACTTGAAGCATTATATCTTTGAATGTTGTTTTTGTTTTCTACTGTGAGGCTTAGACCTAAAATTAGGAATCAGTTTGCAGTTTCGTGGGACTTGAATTGAAACAATTCTATGTACTACTTTTAATATTTGTGAAGTTTACCTCCTTTGATTGTTATTGTTCTCTAAACTTTCTTCTTTTGGTTTTACCCCTGCAGGCACTTGACACGTTCAACACTGCTGTTGTATCTCCCATATACTATGTTATGTTCACATCTCTAACCATTGTGGCTAGTGTAATCATGTTCAAGGTAACTTTCTGCCAACTATTTAAATCGAAATACTACTCACTTGATCTGAATAAGGATTATCTCAAAAGTGTATGGTTGGATTATAGTCTTTAAAGAAGTCCAGAAAAAGGCTTCAAGGAAAAATAGCATAAAGGAATGTTCTATGTTATTAGGAATGGGATCTCACATTAGGTTTAGGTGCATTGCCAGGCAATCCATAAATTTTTCATTGAAATATGCAAATATATCCTCTAGATAATATTATGTATGCAATGTGGCTTTCTGGAGCTCAGTATTCTGCAGGATTGATTTTCTTGTGCTTTAGTTCATCGTTTGATCCTACCATTTTCAGTTTGATTTCATTGTGTTTTTAACTTGCATAATTTGTTCTGCTTTTTACTTCCCATTTTGTGGTTGATAAAAATAACAAAAATTTGACTTTAATTTTCTTCTTAGGATTGGGATAGGCAGAGTCCAACTCAGATCGTCACGGAAATGTGTGGGTTTGTGACTATCCTTTCAGGAACCTTTCTGCTTCACAGGACAAAGGATATGGTTGATGGTATGCTCTTGACATTTGTTTTCATTATTATCTGTCTGCAATATTGAATTGTTAACCAAGTTACTGCTCACTCATTTATTTTCTCTCATAACCATTTGAAATATGTGAAGTGGTTCCTTCTCCAAAAAAAAAAAGAGAGAGAGAGGGAGAGAAAAGTGGTTCCTGATTGCCGTAGCTTAAGCAAATGCAAGTTAATGGTATTCTGAATCCAAGTTTGAAATGAGATGCAGGATCCTCAATTTTGCCAGTTCGACTTCCAAAGCATTCAGAAGATGACAGCTATGGTGCCGAAGGCATCCCTCTTAGGCGTCAAGAGTCATTGAGATCATCACAAAATTGATACATTCCTCAACTCATTTCTGAAATTGCTAGACTTTTACATTTTTGGGAGGGGCTATCTGACACCTGGATTTTATGAAAGTATTCCCATCACTTTGTTTCCTTGATACATCAGAGAGGGGAAGGTGAGGTTTTTCCCTTCCATGTTTCTTTTTGGATTCACGATGAGCCTAGTTTTCAGATGTTGTCTTGTATACACTCACTTCCCAGTTCATACGGAAAGAATTGGCCAATGTAATTTTGAGCACATTGGTATTATATAGTGCATCTTTGTTCCATTTTTTGTCTTGTGCAAAGCTTGTGTACCCCTTTCTATTTGGTATGCAATATGCTGTATGCAACCCACCAAAAAAAAAGAAAAAAAACAGGCTGTCATCCCTAGAATGTATCCAGCTTTCATGTACAATTCAGCTTGATATTCTTGTTCGTCGGTCTTGATAGATGCTTGGCAAAACAGCGTGCTAATTTTATGTGAAGGATATTCGTACATGCTCATTGCTAACATATTTTGCTCGTTTTACTAGTTGCAGAAGGATGCTTTATTTAGGATATTTTCCTTCCGAGCCAATAAAATCTGACGAGGCAAAAATATTTGTTAGTTCACAATCACTGTTAACATGGTCCATATTTCTGTAACACATGAAATTGTTGCTAGAATTAATGGGCATGATGGTTGTGTTTGGTAGGAGAATCGTCTTAAACAACTTGTTTTATAGCTTGACCAGGATTTCATTAACAAATTTCCTGTAGAGAGCAAAAAATGTTTAAGTGCATGGAGAGGTGATTAGAACATAAATGAGAACAAGCGTTAGTCATCATATACCACAAACATCTTAGTAGTTGAGTGTTTTCATTCCTGTAACAACACGGTCATATTTTTTTAAGTGGGAAAATACTTTAATTTAATATAAATGTATGTGTGAATATACAATATATACGATTAAATGTACATGTCTAAAAATTAAATCCATATTTTATAAATATTACTTTTTTTAATAAAAGTTTCCATTTATTTTTGTTAAAAAAAATTGACACCTATTTTGTTATAGATGGCCCAAGTTTAATAGCCTTTTAGTAAGCCATCAAAACGTGCAGCATAAAGAAGAAGAATTTTCTAGAAGGCCACCCATCGGAATTCAAGAAAGTTGTTAGGGGTTTCAAGTTAGAGACCTTCCATAGGAACATTTGACAGCAGCATCCATACCAACAGAAAAATGCAATATAAATGCGAGACATCATCAAGAAACTGTAATCAGCATGATTAATTAAGAATTCATCCTCATATTTACATATGAAGTTCTAGGCAGTTAGACATGTCAGTAAGCATATAATATAACAGGCATTTTTTATGATTCTAATCCCCATCAGAAAGGTTTCTAACTCTTCTATTCTCGAAAAATAATCTGATGCAAATGATAGTTTTCTCTTGCACAATTTTTTGCATCTAGTCCAAAATCAGATCATAACATATAGCTCTTCCTCGAGATTCAAAACAAATTGAATTGTTGTACAACATGCTGCCAAAATTATGTCTAATCAAAAGTTCTGTCGCATTCCTCTATTGGAGATGAGCTATATTTTTACAGTTAAGCCACGTTGGAAATATGGGTTCTCACTTGCGAATTTGTTTCAGTAGGCTAGAAACAGAACCACAATGCGTTGACTTGTACTCGCATCTCTCACAGCAAGATTGCAGATTTTGAATCACTTTAAGGCACCTGAATGTAGCATTTCAACGGAAAGGCCTAATCAGAAATTAGTATATAGAAACAAAAGATAGCAAATTGGTAGGTGCTAGGATTGCTTACTAGTGCAAAATTAACAATCATGATATCATTTAAAAGCATGTGAAAGAATAGAATCAAACTGGAGAAACATAGCAATACTTAATTAACTAAGATCACATTAATGTTCAGAAGTTCTTAGTGCATTATCAAGTCAACATCAGACCAATGTGAGATGCCAAAACCATCCAACTAAGTACCTAGAGACCAACCAATATAAACACCAATTCTTGCGCCATGAAACTGCTTATAAGACTGAAATCCACATACATAATTATAGAATTAACCATCATCAGTTAATATTACTTCCCAGACCCTGCATAGACCACTGCAAAACTTGATACTGGTGGATCCGCAAATGAGAATGATATTCATGAGAAAATGAGATTACCCAATTAGCCAATTTACTAGAAAAATAGTATGAAATGAGAAGAAAGCAAATAAACAAACATTATATCAAAACTTCCTACAATGAGAATCATATCCATTCAGTTGGAAATCAACAGAATTTTAAATCTAATATAAGCAAGCAGCACCCTTCCCTCTTCAATATGCAAGACAAGGATTTCAGGCCTAGTCCATCCATCATTTTATCTTCTATTCTAAGGTTAATCACAAACCTTATCCTTTAACAAGAGGAGGAAAAAAATCAGTGCATCATCTCCTTCCTTACCACATCAAATAGTGACCACTACAATTGTAGGCATTAACTAAAAGAACCCACTAAGAAATGATGAGTAAAACCCAAAGAATTGGATGATATAACAAAGCAATCGAAATGGGTAATTCATATATTTGCTCACCCAAAATCATTTGAGTCAAAAGGTTTTATCTTTATAACAAATCCCTTGTAATTCTCCATGATTATCATTATTAATCATTAAAAATAGAAAAAGGAAATAAAAAAGAAAGAATTTACCTTTGAGAAAGGAAATTATTCTTGGAGAGACAAGCTTGAATGTCGCAAGCCTCTTTCTTGCACGGCTCTTTGCTCGGTTGCGCCATCTCTCCGCAGTCCTCGTTATTTCTGGAGAAAAAGAGTAGCTAAAACGTTGCCGTTTATATTCCTGTTGTAAACCGACCTTTTTGTTCTTTGATTTTGTTGGACATAAAAATGTTAGAGAGTTGCTACAAATATATGATTCATTGAATAATATAAATAATTATTTATAATCATTCTCTATAATTTTAATATAATTTTTTATTTTAAAGTTCATGTTTGTTTATATATATATATACATTGATCACAAGTTAGATTGACAACTCTGTAAGAGGACAAAATTGAACTACGGTCACTTTAATATCTAAGTTATAATGGTTATTTTTAAGAAATTAGAGAGAATGAAAGTAAATAGCATGTAGTGAGAGATTATGAGAGTGTAATATGTGTTGTTGAGATAATAATTTATACTTGATGATAATAGTTGTTAATATATCCAAACT
This sequence comes from Omphalea diandra, assembly GCA_949677035.1. Classification (NCBI taxonomy): domain Eukaryota; kingdom Viridiplantae; phylum Streptophyta; class Magnoliopsida; order Malpighiales; family Euphorbiaceae; genus Omphalea; species Omphalea diandra. The sequence goes on along the minus strand of CATIWR010257396.1, from coordinate 12,987 downwards.
ATCACTATGATTTGACGAAATTAAATGCCTCTATAACTACATGATTTTTCAAAATTAACAAATAAATACTTCCTAAATTTTCGAACGATATTGTTCGTTTCGTTGACTATCATTAATGAGCATCCAAACGTATCACCGTTCAATTTTCAACTCTTCATTTGCTAAGAAATTAGGTGTGTATATATATACATACATATATATATATATATAAAACTAATTTTTGATAATTTGTTTAGTTTCTCAAAAAATTTAACATATTTTATATTTTAGAAGTTCTATGTTTGCGTCTAATTAAAGGCTTTAAGTATAAATTTAATGTTTATTATAATAATATCTTCATTTTCAAGGTTATCATTACAATAATTGATAATTTGTTTAGTTTCTCAAAAAATTTAATATATTTTATATTTTAGAAGCTCTATGTTTGCGTCTAATTAAAGGCTTTAAGTATAAATTTAATGTTTATTATAATAATATCTTCATTTTCAAGGTTATCATTGCAATAATTAACAATAGTCCCTCTAATTTGCATTTGAATGAAGATGTTATCTAAAAATAACTTAGACTAATTCAATAATATGATATGATATGGTACAATAAAAAATGAGTACAAAAATTGGTTGGCTTATATCTATTTATATAGATTACATAAAAATAAAATTTTCAATTAAAAATTATGCATAAACGTTAATTATGAGTTTTTTAATTTATAGTTTTATGTTTTAACTGTTGAATTATATAGAATTTACATCAACAATGGATATTTTGTATAACAATAAAAATATGAATATATTATATCTACTATGTAAATAATTATTGAATGAAAAAATAATAAAAATACTTAAATCATTGAGATTATCTCTTAAACAAAAAATTTTTGTGCACATTAGTATAAATTAATTAAATATTGGGATTGACTAAAAATCCTTAGCTAGTCAGGGCAGGCTACCTAACTATAACAGCAACTTGCTTGCTTTTGCTTCTTGCTTCCGTATTGTTGGTCTAACACTCGAGTCCCCCTTTCTTGTCTTGTCGTTGTAGTTTCCGCTTCTTTTATCTCTCTCTCACCCTCTTCATGGAAACAATAACAACAGCCCAGTTAATGAGAACATTAAGAACCAAAGTAAAGCGAGCGTCTTTACTATATCTTGAGGGGTTTAAAGAAGCATGTTGCCTGCATAGAGTAGTTATTCTCTGCCTCAGGTTACCCAATTTCTTGCTCCCCTCTAAACGTTTCCGTTTAAATTTACTTTCTTTATGTTTGGTTCATGAGAAACACAAAGAAAAAGTCAGCTGTGTTTGATCGTATCAAATATTGGGAATTCGATGGTTTATTTTGCTTCTGCTTATTAAAAATCCCACCTTTTTTTTTTTTTTTCCGTTTTTGTTAGTCTCATCGTTCTTGCCTTCCTGTTTGAATTTTTGGGTGGCAGGTCAAGAAGGCTTTTGATTAGAACAGGGCAGTGTTTTCTCTTAAATGGTTTCATCTTCTTAGGAAGGTAATATCTTTGTATCTTCCTATCTGCATACATTGATATGGGTTTGGTTTGGTTTTCAATAACCCGATCTTCAAGTACAATTTTGCAAATTAATGTGTATACATTGATATGGTTTAGATTTGGTTTGGTTTCAATAAATCTGATATCCAAGTTCAATTTTGCAATTAACGAGAGAATGTGGGTTGATTAGAGTATTTATTTGGGTAGTTTCAACTTTCAAGTGTTTCTAGGTTATAGAGCAATTCAATGTGTGAAAAGTTAGAGATACAGCTGAGCAATTTGAACTGTTGTTCCTCTATTTAGAGATGCACTGTGGTGCAAAATCAATCTGGGAGTTTCTTTTGTGACTTGTGTCAAATGAATCCACATTCTCTTGCTTAAATTGGCTGGTTTCTGGATTCTATTATCAAGCTTTATGGAAAGAAGATTGATAGTTAATAGTTTTCTAATAGTTATTTGGTTGATTACACTAACTAACAAACTTTTTTTTAAGATAGATCAAAATTGAGTAATACACTAGAATTTTCTGTATGTAGACCACTAAAATTACGCAGAAATGTCTTGATGCATAAGGGTTGCATCATGAGATCATGTTTTCTCTGTCATGGATTAAATCAAGATCAAGAATGACTTTAAGAATCAAGGTGCATTCCAATTTATGCGTTGTGGATTTTGTTGTAGTATCATAGGTGACAGCTGTGCTGCTATAAAAACCATGCAAAAAGCTAGGAAATGAAATGAAAGTAAAAAAAAATAGTCCTTCACCCCCCCCCCCCCCCAAGTTGGGGATTTACATGGGAGAGATTCTAAGCACCATGTTGATGTGATTGAGGATGTGATTCTATGGGGACTGTGACCACATAGCTTAGGTATTAGGCTGATCTGAGCTGCACAAGGAATGAGATAGTCCTAGTTTAAACTCTTGAATAGTCTTTTTGGGGTTATGCATAGATGCAGTCTATGCAGATAAATCTGGATTTGAACGTAAATGCAATTGGCATAGGTGTGGCATGATCAATAGTAACAGAGTCAGCCAACTCAGCATCCTTTGTTGGCTTGGGAGTAATGTTGTTGCTAATAACTCTACTGATGCCATTTTTTGTGTAAACATATCTTTTCAGCGTTTCTCTGCAAACTAGAAGAAAATTTTTTCTTCCATGATTATAACCTGCTTTTGAAATCCAATTTAGTCTCTTAGGTTGTTTGCTTTACTTAGTGATGCTTTTGGGTATTTTTAGACATTATAATCTAAATCATGCATGTCATAATCCTATAATATAAAAGTTTGGTCTTCATTTCCATGCAGTATATTTGTCCTGAACTCAGTTGTCATCCCAACATTGCAATGGATACTACCTGATCAATGCTCAGATATTAGTTCTCAAGAAACATGCACATTTGGCAGTATCTTAAAACTGTATTCCTTCTTACGCATTGGACTGATACAATTCTTCTATGTAAGTGTGCAGATCATACATGATAATCACTTCTTGCCTTGCTTCTGTATCTGTACATTGAAGCTAGAGTAGCTTAAGTAGTTTGTGATTGCATCCTAAATAGAATATATCATCTTTTGTATATTCATAGCCTAGAAATATTTGTAGTTCAGAAAATATTAATCACAACCAATTAATCTAACAAAACTCTAATTATAGGAATCTTCAAGACCAACGTACTTACTCCACTGCAGCATGAACAGTAGTGACATAATTTTTGAGTGAAAACCTATACTCCTATAAATTTTTAGTGGAATGGAAGACTCAAAAGGAACTAATTTTAAGACCCAAAAGCTACCATGAACTCTCAAAAACTTTGTGATTCTTGCCTTTGATTATGAAAGAGTATATTTCCTCTTCAAGCATGGCATGGCCTTGCCATCGCAGTAGTACATTTACCTGTTTTGTGGATTATATGAATTTTGTTTTGGTGTGGTTTTGATATTTTGAGATATTTAAAACCTGAGTAAACTAATTAATAATTGGGACTTATTATTATCATTTTATCCTATGCCTCTCATCTCTTTTATTCTTCATTCCTCCAACCTTTTCCTGCTTATAATTACTGTTGTCCTCTCATTTATCATCTCCCTCTTTTAAGTTTTAGCCTTAATCATATCTTCCTTTTTTTCTCTCCTTATTCTTTCTTTCAATCTATCTATCTATACTTGAAAACCTCTATTTCAATCTTGGAAGTCCTATTTGACTTTTATTTTTACTTGATTTCAATTTTGGTCTCCAGCTCACACTAGTTCCGTTCTTCTTCACACTTTGAAATGCACAGCTGCCTTTTGTTTGCCAACTTTGTTCTCTCTACATGTTAATGGATGTGTCCTTGTTATCTTCTTGGATCTAGCTTTGGTTAAGGTCATGTTTCTTGGTTGTCCAAATCAAGTTAGCTCTTTCTTTCCCTCTGTCATGGTAGATATGCTATTAATGGCAATTAAAAATTTGTGATAGTATGTTGTGATTTATTTTTTCTTTGGTTTGTGCATGTTTTACCCATTCATCAGGTTGTTGATGGGCAATTGAGATTTTGATATTATGTACAAAAGGTGTATGTGTGTATCACATATATATGCTTATTAGTTCTCAAATGGTTTTCACTTTTGTTAATTCCTTCACTGATTATTACATGCAGGCATTTTGGTTCTACCCTTTATACTTACTCAGCTTTATTCTGAGCACTATCTGGTAATCTTCTTACTATTTTACCTTCTATGGGCATGATTTTCCTTTCAATCTTTCCAAGGTTTAGTTTATCTAATTCATATCCGCTGTTGAAACTTAATCTTAATCAAGGTACAATGATATTGCAAAGTATGGTTTTGCTGCGATGGGAAGAAATGGACATAATGCATTGGAACACTTAAGCCAAAATGAGGTGACAACAACCTCAGATAAGACAAGTGGAACAGAAAGGCCTGTTGGTCTAGGAGGGTAGAATTCCTGCTTGCAATTATTTGGTTTCTGAATAGTCTTCCTTGCTGATTGTCAGCATTCCCTTCCCTTTAAAAGCCCAAATATACTTGAGAATGAAGCTGTCAAGTTCATCTTTTTGTTTAATTTTCTGCAGGATTATGCTTGGTATCGGAGAGCAGTTGTATTCTATACTGCTTTTGAGCTTCTTCTTTCTTGAGGTACAAAGTTCTCAAATACATGGATATGGGGCGTGTGTGTCCCTCTCTCTCTATCTTTTCCTCGCTTAACAAGTATATGCAGGTCTATGCTACAGGATTCATGCCATATATAGGAAAGGCACTCAATTTTGTACTTCTTTCCTGGATGTATGCTTACTATTGTTTCGAGTAAGTAACAAGAGTATATCTGCTATTTGTTGTATTCCACCTGCTATTGAATGGATGATTGCTAATAGTGCTTCTAATCTTAGGTACAAGTGGAATTTTTCAGAAGTTCCGCTGGACAGACGACTGAACTTCTTTGAATCTAACTGGGCATTTTTTGCTGGTTTTGGTAAAATATTTTCTCACTGGTGTCTTTTCTTCATGTGAATTTTCTTTTTCCTTCTTGTTTTCTCCTAACCGTGCTGTGTATTATCTCATTGCAGTAAAAGTTTTATTCACTCAAGTTTTGTGCGCTATTTCATTTATTTCATGCTCCCTAATACTTCAGGAAGAACCCACAAAATTACCAGTATTATGTTTTCATTATTGTGCCATCATTTTTTGGTTTTCTTGACAGGAGATTTGTGCTATCAGTATACGGCATGGAGAATTCCTTCAGACATTATTCATGCTTTTATTATGTTTCTAAATTACCTATATTGAGGGTTATGGATAGATGTCCAAACATTTGTTTCTTTTTCTTCTTTGTAGGAAGCCCCTGTGTTCTGGCTATTTTCTTCTTCTCTCCCCTCGTGAGCTATGGTGTGATGGCTATTCTTTACCCACTGGTAATATTTTACTTTCTTTTTGTATTTGATGAGTAATATATGTTTCCCTCTCATCTCCCTACCTCCTCATAAGCACTTACTTATAAATGTGTCTTCAGTTTGTTTTGACTGCCACAGGTTCAGGGGCTGAGCAACTTATCTTCTCTCAAAGACAAACATGGAAAGGTGTAGGATTGGGAAGGCTTCCAATATTTTATGCAGCAGATACATTGTCGTAAGTTATCCACGTTTCAGTATGTTTTTTTTACTAAGAAAAGAACATTTGGGCATGCATATATTTTGCAATAAACTCATGTAGAAAGCATTTTAAACTTCCATACAACTCTTCAACTTTCAGATTCACTTAACATACTTTCATAATTGTGGGGTTTGAGTTATTGTGAGCTTAAGTCTGCTTAACAATGATTTTGATTAGGAGCCTCTGATTGAGTTGGTCTACCTTAATTGTGAGTAGCATTCCTGTTTGATTTATCTAATTCTCCTTGAGTTGTGATTTTACATTGACCTTCCAAAAGATTTTGGGCAAATTTAAGGCTACTTGATTGCCTCACTTCCTCCCTTCTCATTTCTCTGTCCCCAACTTTTTGTCACTATTTGCTCCATAGGTATTCCAATTTGGGTTGTGACTTTTTTTTGGCCTCATCCATGATAAAAATGGGATTGCAGAAGGTTAACCCATCATGAGAGATGGAAATGTCTATGAATGCGGTGAAGTCCCAGAAATTGTTTCATCTTTTAGAAAGATAACCTCCTTTTTTTTTTTTTTATCACTTCCATGATATAGGACATTAAAATACAAAATACTTTGCAACCCACGACACCTAGAAGTTCAAATACTGATTTCTGTGCTAATAATTCCTCAAAGTTGCAATGAAGTTTTTGCCACTTACACGATTTGGAAATTTTGCGGGATACTGTTCAACGATTACTTCTTCCAAGTACAGCAAAATAACTTCGGGAATACTTTTGTATGGAGCTGCAATGATACACTGGTCATTTTCCCTATCAACTTCTACAATCCTTTATTGTGGAGAAGCTGACGTCATTTGAATTACAATATTTTTTTGATATTCAAATAAATCCTAATTTAGCCACAGGTTCCACCAACAATTAAATGGATACATAATCACAATATTACTACTGAGTCTGGTCTTAATGTTTTGATTGATTGCTTATCTGTAGGATGCGGATCTTGTCTTTCATCCCCTTGGAATGTCAAGAACAAATACAAGACAAGGCACTCTAATTTCTTACTTAGTTCTTACACCATATGAGAAGTGTAAGTTCTGACTCATTTCTCACACATTCTAAACGCTTGAACTTTATTCCTGTTCTATTGCTATTTATTTATTCTTAACTTGGTTGCTGTACTAGTTCAACTCTTAATTTAGTTTATTTCTTCAGTCTACTGCCTACAGCATGCAAATATGTTATCAGCAATTCATCTGAGCAAAATTGGCTCAAGATTTTATAGAAATCAAGTGCAATAACTCTAGGTAAAGCCCCTTGGATCAAAGAGATCATTTCATACCTTGTGCAGGTAGCAATCAGATGTCACGTAGTGTTATGTATAGCATTTCTCATTACTGACAGATGAGTGATGTACAGTTTCTGTATCATGAATCAATTGATATATGGATATATTTATTGGTCAAATATGGGGAAATTGTATGTGAAAAAATTCTCCCAATTTGCGAGTAGCATCTTTCTCTTCTGTTGCTTTTCTCCTCTTCAACCTGACACAACAATTTTACTATGTCAATATAGGATTCTGCATAGCTTAACCAGCAATAAATATGTCCTATGTCTTATGGGTTAATCTTTTAAATTCTTACAAATTTCCCTATGCTTTTGTTGGGTGCTTTTGTACTTCCTTTTGCCTTTCCACCCTTAAACCTCCCTTTGGAACTGCATTGTTATGAAAAAAGAGAGAATCCAAGTCCAAATTATTAAATTAAACAACAACTCAATAGTCCAAAGGTAACTTACTCTTCAAATTTCCTTTTTAAAAAAAAAAAATATATATTTTAATAAAAGGATTAACATGGAAGCAATGCATGATGATGCCATTGACAGCAAATCAGATGAAATATCTGACACATGAGATTGGAGAAAGTGAATTTATGGGTTGATGCACATTGCTATTTACAACAAATGAACCTGAAATTATGAGCTCTGCAAGGTTCATACCATATTTGACTAAAGTATATTAATTGATGATAAGCACACCAAAGCTCCTTAGGCAATGCATGTGAGATCATTTACTATATATTTTATAGACAATGGATAGTCCTTGTGTAACGCACTTGTCTTATGCTGCTTATGTTATTAGTTGCACATGCATTGTTTTATATTTAGTAATTTTCCTCATTATGTGGTTTCACCATCAGGCTCATTTGATCATATTCCATAAAGAACCTATTAGTTAAGGTATTATTATTATTATTTGGGCTTTAAGAAAGTTATAAAATTAATTTTTAATATAAAAATTATGTTTCATTTAGAAACTTGTCTTAAATCTTTTTTACAGTAATTTTCTAAATAAATTTATTTAAAGAAATGAAATTATTTATTGGAATTCCAAATCTTTGCTCTTGAATTAATTTAAAGAAATGAAATTATTTATTGGAATTCCAAATCTTTACTCTTGAATTTTTATGTGGCATCAGAATATTGGTGGAAAAAGAAGAAGAAGAAAAGGCTAGATTCCAAAAATCAAGAAATAAAACGTGAACAATGATTCCTAAGCAAAGCTTGTGCATATGCACGAGGAACACAGGTCCGATTAACCAAAACCGCCCTTAGCATACCAATGATTGGTGCACGTGAAGCGCGTGGATTTTTAATTTTTTTTATTATTTTTTTTATCAATTTACTCTATGTACTTTTCATAAAACAGTATCTTTTTTCACATTTGTCTAAGAAATTAATTAATTAGTACTGAAAATAATTCTTTTAAATGTCAAAATGACAATATTTGCATTTTGTGATATACCATGCCATTGAATAATGAGTCTTGTGACTTTGTATTTATTTTCTCTAATGTAATTAAGACTCAGGATATAATGTAGCATTTTATTAATATCATTGAATTAAATAATTAAAACTAGTTTAGTACTATAATTGTTATTATTCTTTTAGTATTGGGAATGGAGATTATATGGAATGAAATTTGAATCATGACGTCTATTCTTTGATAATTTCACTTTATTACTAAATTAATATACTAATAATAATAATAAAATGTTTATTTATAATACAATTACTGCTTTATTAATATGAATTCTCATCTCTAACTATTTTATAAAATTTTACTTATTGATAAGCAATCTATCCATTCAAATTCTGATAAAAAATTTCAAAATTATAATTGGATTTTATCTATTTTTAGAGAATAAAATGAAGCATTTTATATATGAATAAAGAATAAGTATTGATTGATAGATAGATAGAAGTACAAAAATTTATAGCTCTTAAATAATATAATTTTTTAATATTTTTAATGGAATTAACAAAGTAGTATAATTTATCTTCTAATAAATGAACTTTTAGTAATTTTATCGATTACAATTCTATTTCAATATTTTTTAGTGAACTTGATGACCTAAAATACCTTAAAAAAAAGTTGAAATTCACCATCTTGAACTGCATCTCTATAACTTTAAAAAATACAAAGAAACACAGCTCTTGTCAAAAAATAACATTAATCTATCATTCAATAATTTTTAAAATAAAAAATAATAAAAAATATATTAATACTAATAGATCTGTATCGAATTAATATTTATATTAATAAAAAAAAAGTAAAACTGTTTTTATCTATTTTTAAGAAAAAAAACACCTTGAAATATTTTGTTAGAAAAAAAGTAAAAAATACACTTAGAAATTGCAAAAGCTATGTCAAAATGCAAGGTAAGAGTAAGACAGCCCTATTGGCTAGTTGCACGTAACATGAGTTTGGATTAGGGTTATATTTCTTTCTAATTTTTCTTATTTGAAGTACTCCAAATATTTTATTTTCTTCATTACTGAAAAAAAAAAAACTAGTGGGTAAATATAAAAAAAGAAAATGGGGGCCAAAGCATAGATACCTAAAAATTGTAGGGGATCTAATGCAAAAACCTGAAAAAATGATTAAGCAATGAAAACAAGAATGTCATCTGAATTGACTGTGGTGGTCAAAGCAAAAGTCATTCTCAGGAGGCTGTAATAAATAAATTAAAACTAAACGTGAGCAGAAGAAATCTACCCATAGGTACGTACATATATAGAGCTATAACAACCGAGTTAACCCACTAGCAACTCAACAACACACAGTTCAAATTATCCCACCAACCTTCCAACTCATGTTAATGGCTTCCTCAAAATCCAAGAAAAATCAAAACATCAGTATTATTTTATTTTATTTTTGCTAAATTTAGGAATTAAAAAGAAACGGAGACAACAAACTCCATTTTATATTTGCTTCTTGTTGAGACTATTCTTCAATCTGCAACTTCAAGGTAACATAAACTTCCTGGAAATGTGCGAGATTTTCAGGAAGGTGGAGGCTGCTTAACACATCATCAACATGCCAAGTAAAAAAATTAAGATTTTGATGTCTAAAAAGACTGTAATACAATACTGATTCATTGGGATTAATTATTTTTTCCTTTTCTCTTAACAAACTAAACAAATGGAGAGAGTCAAAATGCTAAAAGGTTACATGGAAGGTAGAGCCCAACTGACATATATATATATATATATAGGTGCATGGAAGGTAGAGCCCAACTGACATATATATATATATATATATATATATATATATATATATATATATATATATATCTCTGTGTGTGTGTGTGTGTCCACATAGAAGCAGAACAATTAGTAGGTTCTTGGGTTTTTTCCTCTTGATCCATCTGTTCATTTCCACTTCATTGATAAAGAACAGGCAGGCAGGCACAGAGAAGTTTTACAAGTCCAACAGTGTGTTCCACACAGCTTTATCATGGAGAAAGATGTTACATAAAGAAATCTTTAGTTTGCTTTTCTTGCTTTGCTATTTACCCTTTTGGCATTTTGATAGAGAAAAGAGGTGCTTTTGTGTTAAGGTAGAAAAGAAATTGAGAATAATACAAGCTAACAAGGAACAAAAACTTGAGAGTTTTTCTTTTCTTTTTTTTTTTTTCCCTCAATTTCTTTTGTTCCTTGCCTTTTTTTTTCTTTTTAATTTGATCATACAAAGGAAGTAAATAATAATTTCACTAATAAACACAAACAAATATCCCTACTATACAAACTCTCTCCCTATATCTAATTTTCCCTTTTTTTTTTGTTGTCCTATTTTGGACCAAACTAACAAATTACATCTGAAATTCCTCCACATGAGCAATCTAGAAGAATTCAAGAACCCAAAAATCATAAAACCAAAACTAAAATGGCAATCACTAGGAGACTCTTGAAACTCTTAGTCTCCATCATCATCATCCATGGAATTTCAAGCACTAAACTTAACACAAATTCAACTCCCAAATCTTGCAAAGGCAAATCTCACAACAATCTCTAGCTATCTTCTGCTTCCTCTGCGGAATAAAATGGGACAAAAGAAATAAAAAATCAAAGGCATCAAGCTGTCATATTTTTATAGGTAAAAGCAAATTATCTGTCATTGAGAAGTATTGGGATCTTCATCTCCACTAGTAGTAGTAGCCTGTGGCTGCTGCTGCTGGTGTTGTTGTTGATGATGATGGTGATGATGATGCTCTAGTTGATTATTATGCTCCGAATTTATATTCAAGCCACCTCTAGAATATGCATTAAGTGCAGCTAACATCCCCAAATTTGATTCGGACATGCCTAATCCAAGATGCTGTGAAGGTTGTTGCTGCATTAACATTGAACCCAATTGTAGAGCATTCCCTCTTCCACCTTGGAAATCAAGATTAGCCGCTAAATTGAATCTTGGCAACAAATGCAACGGAGCTTGTAGTGTGTTCCCACTTGCTGGTGCAGCAGTAGAAAACGGCCACATCGGGGGTTGTTCCGAAGAGGGTCCAGCCCCAGATGTTGCCGTGGCTCGGTCGGCACCAGCAGTCACTGGCAGCATCCAAAATGCGCTGCCACTGCTTGGTGCTGCTGCCATTGCCCACATAGCCGTAGCAGGTAGGATATTCGACGGCCTAAGTAGTCCGGTAGAGCCCGTCTCTTGTTGCTGCTGATGCTTTGGTAGCTGCAAAACACTTTTAAATCCTTTAATAGGGGATCCTCCTCCATCACCACCTCCGCTACCACTTTCTCCTTGCTGTTGTTGATTATCCTCCTTGAATAAATCTTCCCTAAAGCGTTTTCTACCATAATTCTCACTCGAATTTCCACCACTACCACTCTCCCTTCCTCCCCCACCACCACCACTTGGTAACGCTTCGGCTATTTGATCTGCTGTCATTAGATGTTGCTGCTGATGATGAAATCCTAACAAAGCAGTCTGCGCAAACCCTTCTTCATAATGAGGATGATGAGCCAAAGCAAAAGCCCCATGAAACGAATGAGAGGCGGATTTCGAAGGTGGAGCTGACAGCGTGGAGCCAGTGCTCCGTAAAGAAACATTCAAAGTAGAAAAATTGGCTGGAATAGTACCGGTCCCGGTGGCGGCTATAATCGCCGGTTCCGCTTGCCTTAACAGCCACTCGATAGTTTCTCCATCAGATTTATGACCCAATTCTCTAGTCAGCTGAAAAACCCTGGCTGCACATGTTGCTGGCATTCTTATTCTCCTGCCTCTTCCATCTACCTTGGTGTGTCGGTCCTTGGTGGACCGCTTCGCTGGTAGTGGTGCTGCTGCAGCGCTTGTTGTTATGGTGGTGGTGGTTATGGAAAGATTATTGTGATTATTATTCTTTGTTGGGTCTGGTCCAGATCTGGTGGAGATAGCGAGAGACGCGTCGACGAGGTGAGGTGGGGCTGGTGCCACTGATGATGTAGAGGTGGATGTAGAAGTTGAGGAATTAGAAGAGGATACAGATGTAGCAGAAGATGGTGGAGCAGACCCAGTAGTATTTGGAGCTGAAGAAACAAGACTAGAGTGGAGATGGTGGTGGTGGAGATGAGACATACCAGCTTGGATTGAGATGGAGCCCATAAATGGTCCTGATGATGATGATCTGGTGCCATCAAAAGAGACTACTTGTTGTTGTTGGTGCTGGTGGTGGAGGTGGCGGTGGTGCTGATGGTGGGGTTCTTGGGTATTAGTATTATTTTGCTTGTTGCTTTGCATATCTGTGATTTCCATTTGGTGGTGGGGTGGGTTTGTTTGATGGGTTGGTCTCTTTTTTTTCCCCAAAAAAAATAAAAGAAGAAAATTGTTGAATTTCTAAATTCTAAACCAGTTGATCAAACCCAATCTTTTGTTTTTATTGATTTCTTTGAGCTTGTGTTGTCTTCTACAGAACAGGAATGAGAGAGAGAGAGAGAGAGAGGAGGTTTAAAATTCTTGCAGGTCTGGACTGGACCTAAGTAGAGGGACTAGGAGTTTTTCTGTGGGGTTGGTTTGTTTTCTGATTGACTGTTGTCCTTGCCACAGATGGAGAGAGAAAGAGAG
>CATIWR010257328.1:0-11327 GCA_949677035.1 Omphalea diandra | reverse complement strand
GATAATGGACAACAGTCTGTTGGTCATTTCTGTGATGGTCTTGTTGTCCTTCATCATTAAGAGTTCCCATTCGGTGAGATACATCTCCAAACGACTTGACTTGATAAGAGTAGTGCCTTCATGATAATTCTTCAAGGTCTTCCAAAGTGCATGTGTGGTTTGACAATGTTGTACTCTGCCAATCTCTTCTCTATAGAGGGAGCTTAGGAGAATGGCCATTGCTCTTTTTTTTCTCCCATTGGACTTTCTATGAGCTTTAATTCATTCTTCCCTTGGGATCAACTCTTCATTACCACCCACAACCTTTGTGGGTGGCTTCCATTCTTTGATGACTACATCCTAAAGGTCCACCACATCTATGTCAAGGTAGATCTCCATCTTATACTTCCAATGAGTATAGTCAATTCCATCAAAATGTGGTCTGAGTTGTGAGTGGATTGCTTCTTGTGCCATGATCTTATTTCACCCAATGAAGGTTTGATTTGTGAAAACCAAGCTCTAATACCACTTGTTGTCCCTTGGCACTAAGAAGAGGGGGTTGAATTGGTGTATAAAAAATTTCAAGAACAAAGAAGAAGGGAAGAAGAATGAGTAGAATGGAGACAACTGATTTATAGTGGTTCGGGTATAATCAACCCTACGTCCACTCCCCAATTGACCAATTGGGTATTTCACTATCTCAAGGTGTTTTCAAGCTCACACCTAACTTGTACAAGTTATGTTTTGATGGCTCACACACAACCTGACAACAATATGTTTTTAGGCTAACACACAACCTCACTCAAGTGTTTCACTAGGTTCACACTTAAACCTATCTTGGAGTGTTTTTGCAGGATCACACTACAACCTTATGACTTGGTGTTTAATGCTTACACCTAACACTTACAATTTCATAAAGAAAATTGAAGAAAATGAGTAGCAAAGATTGAGAGCTTTAATCACTTGTAATAAATTTCTTAGCAACCTTATTCATGGTTGTTTGGTGGTGTATTTATATCCAAAATTCACCAAAGAGTCGTTGCAGATCATAGCTTACCAAATTCTTGCGTCATTTTAGGCAGATTCTGCATTAATTGCTTGTCAGAATGAAATCGCGGTCGCTACTGATTCTTTGCTGTTGCAATTTCCAAATTTCCTTACGGGAGCTAAAAGTTGTGGCAGAAAATCTCGTTTGTGTCTAACGGCTAGTCCACGTGTCAGCTTCCCATTGGTTCTTTAAGAAAATATAATTGTTGTGTTTCTTCAGCCAAAAAAAATAGTGGTCATGACTTCACTTGTACAGATCGCGACTGTGACTGCGAAACAGCCTGCCAAATCTTGCAATTTTCACTTCTCAAATCGCAGTCGCTACCAACATGTAGCCTTCGCGATTTTTGACTTTCAACGGCTTTCCATGACACTTGTCAAGCTCTAATTGTGGACTTCTTTCCCTTTTGAAGCTTTTTGAACTTCGAGTCGTGACACAGACCGTGAATTCGTCTGTCACAATTGGGCTCCTTCTTTTTCATGGGTTGCGGCCAAGAATGGCTCTGCGATTTCACCTGCCTAATTTTCAACATGTTTTAACATGAGTGGCGGTCGCGAATCCTGGATTGCGGTCACGATTTATATGTTACCATGGAGTTTAACAACTCCTTCCATATCCTCTGAGAGATTTATCTATTTCTGCAAAATCAACAGTTATTTGAAATATTAACAATGATCAATCTCATTTGTCAAGATTAAAAGAGGTTATAGACTTAGGATTAACCATCTTAGTCCAATAATATTTAAATATCATTAATTAAATATCATGTGTCATCTAAATTAATTATTTTTGGTATGATTATTACATCATTAAAACATAAGGATTCAAATACTTTGATATGATTAACAAGACTTTACATCCTTGAGTACAATCATTTTGATATTTGTGTCAATTGCACGCAATAAAAAATAGTGGTGCGATTTAATCCATTAATACCTAGAACAAAAATATTTTCTTTAATTAATTTATAGAGTATGTTAAATTTTAATAAAAAAAGTTATAGTGCGATAAAAAGGATTGTAAAAAAATTTTAGTTAATTTATATGGTGTGATAAGTTTTAATAATATAAATAACAAAGATGAAAAAAATAATTTATTTAAATTATATAAATAATATAATTTATTAAAATTTAAGTTAAGTGTAAAGAGAAAATGAGAGGTCACAAATAGAATTTTTCTTGTCTTAGTAAGCCTGACATTGAGCCATTTTTAATCAAAACCAGCGCTGAGTCGAATTAGATCAAACTTGGAACCACACCAATCAATATGGTTCATCGCTTCAGAACTGTTCAAGGCTCGGTTTGATCCTGATTCAAGGGATAACAACCTTGAACCGGAACCAAACCAGCAGTTTAGTTCAAACCAAGAGAATTACTTTTGCTTAAAAAATATTTAAAACCAAGAAAATAAATATATAATAAATTAGTTTTATTCTTAAATCTATTAGTTATTAGAATCAAATTTACATTAATTATTCTATATTTATTTGAATTTAGTATATACAATTAATTTTATTATATACATTTCTTGATGCTGAAGCTCTTGAAGTGCGGGAAGTGCTCAGTTGAATTATGAATTTGTAACTGTCTCGCATTGTTGTGGAGATGGACTGTCCACAGGCATTCAAAGCGCTAACAGAGAAGTTTTCGAGTCCCAATGGGTTCGGTCTCATCATTGATAAGAGAAGTGAAATTCTCGTTTGATAGATCTGCGAACACCGCTGCTTACACTGGCTAAGGTGGGAGGACGTTCTTTCTATGACAGGTCCTGGAGTGTGGAATAATCTCCCACCTCCTTGATTAATTAATGCTTTGTATGTTGACGATTCTGATTAATGCATTTTATTTCCCACAAAAAAAATTTTGTTATACACATTTCTTGATATATTTAAGAATAAATCTCAAAATCTTTAGAATTAATATTTTAAAATTTAATCCAAGTCTATAAAAGTCCATAAAAAAAAATATTCTCCCTATATTTTTAATCAAGTTTCATTTGTGTTTCTTTAAAGTTATTTTTAGCTGGCTCAAAACTGAAACAACCGTCCCAAAATCCCAATCCATGCTACCCTTGAACCTGAACTGCCAGCAGTTCGTGAATCGGAACGGGCAATTCTAGCCCATCTCTTTGTTAGGTCTATTTTCTAATGACAGAATTACTATTTAATCCCTCAAGTAGATCAAAATGAGATTTCACAGCCGAGACTTAGCATGTAGTGTTGGGACTGAGCACAGATTGCCTTCGGCTCAGCCCATTCACAGTCCTAGTGAATGGCTTAAAGAGAGAAAAGCACTCGAGGCAAATTTGCCACCTGCTCATATGAAGAGGCAGTAGCCAAAAATAGTTATTACTACGTACCATAATTATTAAAGGCACAGGACGTACCAAGGCGCTAAAAAGTCCTAAAACCTAGACACAAGGCACAGGCGCGTTTGAGCGACATGAGGCGCAAAACTAAAAAATTTAAAAAAAATTATAAATTTTATCATTAAACTACTAGTAAAGTGATATAATATTATAACTATTAATATTCAATACACATTAAGTAATAACAAAAGAAAAACACACAAAAAAAAAAAAAACT
Source organism: Omphalea diandra (assembly GCA_949677035.1). Taxonomy (NCBI): domain Eukaryota; kingdom Viridiplantae; phylum Streptophyta; class Magnoliopsida; order Malpighiales; family Euphorbiaceae; genus Omphalea; species Omphalea diandra. Next base: position 7,716 of record CATIWR010257328.1, on the reverse strand, counting down.
TAATAAAAATTTTAAAGTATAAATACACAAGTATCCTAAGTTTACTAAAAACTTGAAATCCTAAACACACAAGAGCAGATTATTTCTTCTTTCTCTTCTTTCTTTCTTCTTCTTCTTTTATTTTTGCTGCAGAATTTCTTCTTCTTCTTCTTCTATTTGTTTTTTGGATGGAGTAAATCCCATTTCTTAGCCTAATCTTCTGTTTTTTTTTCTTCTTTACTGCTGAAGCAACATTATTACTGCTTTTCTTTTGTCTTTTCTTGAAATAATCAGTTGTGGTAAGGTTTGATAAAAGAGTTTTTTAATTTTAAATCAATGGTCTAGATTTATTCAGACATAAAAAAAAAAAAAAAGCACAAATTGTCACAAAGGCACGCCTTTAGAGCGCCTCGCTTGAGGTTCAAGGCGCACTAATGCGCGCGCGTTTGTGACACGCCCGCCTTTGGCTTTCTAAGGCGCAAAAGCTGGCACCTAGTGCGCCTTGCGCCTCTGAGGCGTGCCTGTAACAACTATGCTACGTACCTTCATTTCGACAATAGGGTGACTGTTTTTTTTTTCCCAAGTTCTCAACCAAATTTACCAACTTACTATTAGAGGGATAGAACATCAATTTGCATGCAGGCTGCAGTGACAAGCAAGAATTTAGTTCTCTATTTTCCCCAAGCTTATTGGCACTTCAAAAAATTGTCCAAGTTTAGAGCAAGCCTAGATACTGAACATGGACACCACCGAACAAGGGCAAAATATGCAGTGCAAGTATAATAGTGAAGAATCAGGTTTGTGTTCTGATTAGCATATAGCATATAGTATACAAGCACATGAGCATATTAATTTTTGGCCAAAAACAAGGACAAGGTGATAGCTCATCAAATATAATACAGTAGACATCACATATTTGCTGTTGTTTCTTTGATTTCTTCCAAAGAGATTGTCTGCACAGCAAGAAAAACCATTGTATTCACGTCAGGCAAAAAAACACTAATTATAACAGCTAAAAATTCCAAGGAATGATTTATTAACTATGATATGACAAAATAAACATTGATATTCCCTAGTTATGCAGAAAACTTTTTGCCACTGTCTTTCTTGTTATTTTTAATGGTATATGCAAAAAAGTTGTTGGATGTGCACAACCACATTGTGCACTTGTCAATTTTTTGTTTTTGACAAGCCTGAAAAATAATGGATCCAAAATAACCTTTGCTTTGCTAAATTTAGCATCCCGTTGAATATAACTATAGCTCCTTAGAGATAAGATTCTACAAGATCATTTGGTGCTTGATTTATGATTTAGCACATGCATTGCAATAAATTTGGTTGATCAAACTTTGGGATTTAGAACTACCTGATCTGTGCCAGAAAAATCATTTTCTGAGGTAAGAAAGAGCATGCAGTGGCACTCCTTCCTGCCAAGAGAATCTTACAGTTAAATTACAAGGTTCAGATTCACAATAATAATTCATGGATTGGAGACATGGCAAGTGTAAAAGCATAAAATATGTGGAGTATAAATAAGAGATTCCCTTTTTCATGCTAGATTAAGGCCAGCAAAAGTTTTCTGGGGAAGCATATATAACCTCCAGTAGCTAAAATGATTCATCCTCAACAGCAGGCAGTAGCAAGTTTTTCTTTCACATATAGCAAGTGTATAAGAGAATAGAATACTAGCACTAGTATTTTAGCATGAATAAAGCTTCAGGTTTCAAAGGTTATAAATATTAATAGACATGAAAAAGAGTCACGCTTAAAAAATTTTCTTTAGTGTATCAACATAGCAATGTCAAAAATCAACTGCTTTTAATGAGTTTTCTTCTTTAACCTTTTAGCAAAAAGCAATAACAAAAACAAATATGTTGTCCATAATAAAATAACCAATATCTATCTAACCCTCAGCCATTGGTAGCTTCTGTTTGGCGACATAAAAAGTAAATCAACTTTCATCAAGAAGATGGATTGCATAGGCTGCCATCCATATTTTTTAATTGGAAAAGGCAAAACATGTTGCTTCTAACATCAAGTGGTTGAGAAGTATTTGATTTCTTTTACCAAAGGAGTTACTTTATCCCCTTCAGGTGGTTAATACAGGCGGCGAGATATAGAGATAACAACAATGATTAAATACCACCTTGTTCATATACCACTACTTGGAATAAAAGAAATAAGATCACAGGGCTCTTTACAAAGCCTTTGTGAATTGCTCTGCTTAATCAGCATGCCTTCTCTTGTTTCCCTGTTCAATCTACGTCAAAGGTTTGCAACTAATGGATAGTCGTTGGTTACCATCTCAATTTTGACAAACAACTTAAAAAATATTGCTAGTTACTATTGTATTAATGAGCTATAATACAAATAAATCTATAAGCAAATCCTCATCATTTGATTCCAATTACTACTACCTCTAACTCCATAACAATGGATCAGCTACAAATTTAGTTCTGGTTACTCAATTCATTTGGCTAGATTAGCCTAGCTTTGGCATGATGAGAAATTACTGGCCTAGCATCTAATAACAAGCAAGGGACATGGCAAACACCTGCCTTTCCAATGAAGGCTTTGTTCAGCATTGAGTTTTGAGCTGCTTCTTAAAACAAGATTGATTGTTTTTTTTTTCATTTTTTTAACTTTTTGTTATTGCTTCTATTAAATCATGGTTTGGGAGAAGTTTAAAAATCTAACTTGTCCAAAACCGTGATTTCCTCAGCTTTAAATGCTGCAAAAGCAATTTGCCAAAAGCAACCTTACCTCAATTCCAAACGGACATTAAATCCAACTCAAGAACTATTAGTTTACAATGGCAAGTGGTGGCCCACAAGACGTAAAATATTTCCGCTAATAACCATTTGTTGAACATGATGGGGAAGGTACACCACTCTATTCTGATACTTGCACTCTTACTAAACCAACCATAGAGTGGAAAGCAAAACCAAACTCACAAGACATTACTCATGGATACTTCTTCAACAATATAAATTCTTTCTAACTTCCCAACATATACCCCAAATACATTTCATACCCTTATTTAGAACCCAAAGCACCTTTACATATTCCAAGTATCTTCCATTTCCTTAGTCTCCCAAATGAAATCATTTATAATAAAAAATTTAAAAAAGCGAATCCATAATGAACCTCCTATTCTATATTCCTATGAAGCATCAATACAAATATGCATATGGGTAGGGGAAATGACATTTTCTAAAAAAGTGAGACATGAGTATGGCAGGGATACTGCGTTTGTGTATGTGTGTGTGTGTGTAGTTATTAAAATGCAAATATATATAAATAACATTCAGGCAACAGGGATAGAGTGGTTAAATTTCCACCATAGAGAGGAAAAAACAAAGAAGAGAGAGAATTAAATGGGGAGCTAAAGTCACAATATTAACAAGTTCTATTTTTATTCTTTGACCCAATATTTTTAAAGTTATTTTAAAAAGGACCCCATTTTTTAAAATTTCATCCCAAAATTTTAAAAATTTTTAAATCCCGTGTTCCTGGCAAGTCCCCAACGTAAAAGAAAGAAAATAAATAAATAAATAAGGGACACATTTTCCAGCGTGTCCCATATGAGTCCCAGCTTATCAGTGTCCCTAATGTGTCCAATATGCATATGTCAATCCCTCAGAAGTGTCAGTGCTTCCTAGCTATATGCCTATCTCAATACATCTCTTTAGTCAAATTTTTCACAACAATCTTTTGTCCTTCAAACTCATAATTTCTTCTCCAACTGACCTCATGCCATTAAATATTATGGGATATATGCCACCAATAAAGGAATCTAAACATTATCTCATTGCATCCATGTATCCCTTAAAACACCCATTAACCTTTTTTAAATGGTCAATTGACTAAAAAATTCTCAATCTTTTTGTGCAGTATTAATTTTAGCAGAATTTTTAGGAATTCCACTACACTAACAAAAGAAATAGTACTTCATTGCTGAATAAAATATTCTACAACGTTTTAGTCAAAATGAAATTGTTGCCATCCTCCTTCCCCTTCTTTTTTTGTCATGAACCTATACAATTTTGTTTCTCACTCACCACAACCAAATCCATTGTCTACAAGCTACTCCCTGAGTTCAACTTTGTTCCCATCTCGTTCCAATTTTTCAACCCATAGACCATTCCATTTCTATCATTGGGTAAGGTATAACTTTTGGGGAGAGTGGTGTCCAATCTTGTCCCCAAAGCAGTTATCATTTTGAAAAAGGAATAATAATTTATTTCATTCAGAAATAAAAGGATTATTTTGGTCAATCTGAAAGGTTGAGGTATAAGGGCGGCTAAATTTGTAATGGCGCACAAAAGCTGGGATTTCTACATTGACCTTCCCTATTTGCCTTAAAAAATGAAGGTAACCCTCACAATGGCTCCGCTGCAATGAACCTGAGGCATGCTTCCCCTTAATGAATAACTAAAAAAGAGACCATTCCCCTCCCCCCCACCTTAAAAAAAAAAAAAAAAAAAAAAAAAACCAAAATTCTCCCCCCTCGTCCTCCTCTTTCATCTACCAGCCACCATATCTTTAAGGAAGAAAGACACTTCAGTATCAAGATCCTATCTTCAGTCAATTGAATTTGCACAAAACTTCTAACTAATTATTTCATTTAGACAATTCAATTTTAAAAAATCACCCAAAAGGGAAAAAATATAATAAATAATTTTCAGAGCTCATTGCAAGTCACTGGCTTGGTGAAATATATACAGGGAAGAACCAACAAAATTTGATTACAGTCAACACTTTAAACAGCGTAATCTCATCATTTAAGGTACAAACTGGTTTAAGATGCAAATTAGACATCTAAACACCTCGACGGGGGGAAAGCATTTTCAGAATTTCAGATAGGATGTTGGAAGCAGATTGCAAAACAACAATAAGATATTCAAAATGAAAATAAGGCCAATAGTCCTATAATGAAGATAATCAATCCTGAAATAAAACCCAAATATGGTATTTTCTAAACTTCGTAAGTAAAAGGAAACATAAGTGTTCCATGCAGGCAAATGAATAAAGCTAAAACAATATTTGGATAGAGTATGAAAGCCCATTTGTTTGAAAAAATAACTTCTAAAATATTTTTTCCATCACCTTAAATTCATTACAAAACCTCCACCGCATCCTCCAAAACAATCTTTTGCTAACTACATGATACATAATGGTATGTAGAGAAAGACATATGTATATATATATATACCTTTCTCTCATGGGGACGCATGGACAATTCCAAAAGCCCTGTGCAGCCTCAGCTGATTTGTCATCATAATGCCTGTACATATACCAATGATTCAAAATTATAAAAGATGATTATTTTAAGATGTTAGTTAAGTGGATTCCACAAGATGTACAAATTAAACTTCAATATTTCTGCATAGCATTGTACGTGTTATATATTTACCTGCAAGGGCAAAGAGGCGCACCCAACGAATCTTTATGTTCAGCCAATCCCTGTTGAAATCCCCAAATAAGTTACACGGAAGTTTTTTTTTTTTTTAAATGTATATTGCAATTCGCAAAAGAAACAAATATGGTGAACTCCACTGACAGAAAAAAAAATCAACATAAGCCAGTGAATTCAAATCATAGAAATCAAGGTGAACTGCTACCATTAGAGGGAAAGCAAAATAGAATTGCAGAAAATGAACATAAATGCGGAACATGAATCCTTGGTGACAACTAAGAAATTATCACAAATTGATAAAAGGGGAAAAAAGTAAAGCTTCAATCTTTGCATTGTTCCATAAATTATTTGACATAAGCAAAAAAAAAAAAAGATTTGGATTAAATAAAAGGGGCAACCATAAAAATACAAAGAAAAGAAAGTGACCTTAATGACAACAGAAGTGACATCCTTATCGACGCAGAAATAAGTTCCAGACCGACGAGCATACTGCTCCGAGAACTTCGTCATTACCTTCCGACTTCTCCGACGATTCCACTGTAACATTTAATTTTAATAATCAAATTCATAATAAGGAAAGTATAATTAAGCTAATAATTAATTACCTTTGGCTCGAATTCCGGTTGGCAGCGCACGACGGAGACGGGAGGTTCTTGGGGGGCATTTGAAGGAGGGACCAAAGCTACAGTAACTAGCTTCAAGTTGAAGAATCATACTCATACCGATACTGCAACTTGTCTCAGTGCCGTATGTGTGGTTTTTAATCTTAATTTTCGATCGAGTCTTGGAATTTTTTTTTTAATATATATATATATGTTTTATCTTCTGTTTTTGGCTGTGATTTTGATTATTGAGAGCGTGCCCACCACTTGTTGTAAATATCGGCCGGTGATCGCACAAACCACACCCGTATTTATATGGATGTTTATTCCGTGCACCCCGGACCACAATGTTGTTTAAGTCGAGTGCACAGCATAAGCACACGCAAGCAACAAAAAAGCAGCGCATCATATTTTTATAAGTTCCTTTTTTTTAATATTCTATTAATATTTTCTCTTTATTACCCCAACTATAATAAATTGATTAATATTTAATTATTTTTATTTAAAATTTCTATTATTACTTATTTTTATTTAATTCAAATTTTAAAAGTTTTATTTTTATATAAAAATTAAGTAAATTTTAATTTTATTTATGGAAAAGAAGCTTATATATTTGTAATGGATAAATTAACTTATGTACAATATTATATAAAAAAACTAATAAATATGAATATTATAGATGGTCAATATTATCCATATAAATAATGAAAATTTTTGTAATGATCAATAAATATGCATAAAATGAATAAAAAATACATTAAAATAAATCACAAATTTGAAATTTTAAAGTAGAAAAAAAATAATCACATAAAATTTATATCCAAATAAGTCATAATTGAGTGAATAATTGAAAATATTGTACAAAAAAGTAATGAACGTGAATACAATAGTGATGAACATTGTCCATATAAAATAATAAATATTTCTGCAATAATCAATGAATATGGAATTTTTTAATGTATTTAATTCATTCATATTATATATGTGTTAAATTGTTCATTAAAAACATAAATATTAATATAGTTATATGTACCATATTAGATTAAAAATTAAATGAACATCAACTAAATATTATTTAATAAAATGATGAACATAAAAAAACTACAAATGATGAATATTTCATTGATAGTTAATGAATATTTACTTATAAAGTAATAAACATATATTTTGATGACATATAATTAAATATTTGACATTTTCAATTTTTTTATAATATTAAATTGATAAACACTATAGAATTTATATATTAAATATAAAATATATTATAATTAATGATAAATTATTATATTAGATTATTTTTAATGGAAAATGTTAATATAATTATATTTTTTATTCTTACATAATTTGTATTTTATATTTTGATATTATATATGACAAATAAATATTCATTAGTTTAAATAAATTATATATTTAAATTTGTTGGACTAGGATATTTAATCCTAAGTTTAGAACCTCTTTTGATTTTGACAAATGAGATTGATCATTACTAATATTTTTATTAAGTTTTGATTTTGCAGAAATATAAGTCTCTCAAGTTAAGGTCCAATTGTCACAGTAGAATTCGCGGTTCAAGTTGCACCGGAGTCGAGACCGCAATTTTCAAAGAACTCCAAATGAGAATCAATTTCACAATCGGAGCTTGACAAGTGTTCTAGGAAGTCATTGGAAGTCAAAAATCGTGAAGGCTACATGTTGGTAGCGACCGCAATTTGAGGA
>CATIWR010257309.1:0-26692 GCA_949677035.1 Omphalea diandra | reverse complement strand
TGTGGCGATAATATTTGATAGCCTATGTGGCAATAATATTTGATAGCCCATGTGGCGATAATATTTGATAGCCCATGTAGAGATAATATTTGATAGCTTATGTGGCGATAATATTTGATAGCTTATGTGGCGATAATATTTGATAGCTTATGTGGTGATAATATTCGATAGCCTATGTGGCAACAACCAGTGTGACAATGATATGATAGCCTATGTGGCAATGAGATGATAGCCTATGTGGCAATGATATAACAGCCTGTGTGACAATGATATAATAGCCTGTATGGCAAGAACATTTGATAACCTGTATGGCAAGAACATTTGATAGCCTATGTGGCAATGCTATAATAGCCTACTTGGCAAGAACTTTTGATAGCCTATGTGACAATGAGATCTATAGCCTGTGTGGTAACAATATATATATAGCCAATGTGGCAACTAAAAATGAAAGCCTTTGTGGCAGTGATATCTATAGCCTATGTGGCAACAATTTATGACATTACGTGTGGCAATAACCTTTGATAGCCTATGTGGCATTTAAGAGGAAAAACTTTTTATTTCGTACATAGATATGATGATGAGTTATTTATGTTTAAATATTGTTACGTTATTTGAGATTGAAGTATGGTTATGCATTTACTTACTGAGTATGCAAATTCAGTCTTTTGTATGAAATCTTATTTCAGGAAGAGTAGACTAAAGATTTCATCCAGTATACTTTTCAAAGTCGTTGTCTAGCAGTGTAATAGAGGTTGGGCCAGTATGTAGTCAGTTAGTATTTTAGTTTGATTATTCATGTATGTTTTGTTATAAATAATTACTAAGTGGTGAACAAGAGACATAGTGAAAAAAAAATTTAATCAGGTCTTTTAAATGACAATGGATAGACTTAGAGAGAAATTTAAGTGATTATTAAAAGGGATGTCACACATAGGCGTGACCTAGCCAAAGAAAATGAGCTTAAGTCACAAAGGAATTCATGGCGGGTATCACGTCTGGTCTGTGACCGCGACTTTCATAGTGATAAAGAAGGGAACCAAAGTCACGACCACAACACGCCAAGTGTCTAAGGTATCCATTGAAGATAAAAAAAATTGCAAGGGCGAATTTACAGTCGTGATCGCTACTCAAAAAGTTGTAAGTTCCTCTTCAAACAGAGGAATTTGCAGTCTTAGTCGCGCCCAAGGCAAAGACAACTCGTAACTATGACTTTCAAGAAGTAGGTAGAACGCAAAGCTATATTTCTTGGATAACCATTGAGCATCTGACACGTGGACTAGCCGTTAGACATAGGATGGGGTTGTCTAACATGATTTTCTACTCCTCAGTGTAAACTGAAAATTCATGTTCACGAAATAGAAGTAGCGACTGTGACCTCCACTTGACAAACAATTAATGCAAAATCTGCCTAGCACAACTTAGAGATTTGTTAATAGTTTTTAGAGTAACGTCTCTTTGGTGGATATGGGCTATAAATACTCCACCAAATAGATGTAAATGCAAGAGAATTCATTAATTTGTAACTAAACTCTTGCCAATTTACTACTCATTTCTTTCATTCTCATTGATGTGCTATTAATTGTTAGGTAGGAGCAATAAACACCATTGTAAGAGGTTGAAAGTTAGCCTAGATTCAAAATTCTTGTAAGAGGTTGAAGTGCAAGCCTGTACAAAACACTTGAGAGAAGTTATTGTGTGAGCTTAGAAAACACAAGTTGTAAGGTTTTTGTGTGTGAGCTTGGAAACACTAGTTTAGTGAAGTAAAATACCCAATTTTGAAGAATTAGGGAGTGGACACCCAAACCACTATAAACCTTTGTGTTATTTCTTCTCATCTTCTTCTTCACTTTCAAAACACTTGAACTCATTTTCTCAATTTTAAAAACAACCAGCAATTCAACCCCCCTTCGTGGTGCATTAGGCCAACCATGTCTATACCTCATACAATAATGACATTAGAGTTTATACTTATAAGTCTTTCTCCTATGCACAACCTTGGTATGAGTAGGAGGCCTTATCACCGGGGGGTGTTGAGAGTGCATGCAAGTGCATGAGTGGTGAGGAGTAGGAGAGAATTTTTTATGTGTGTGCCTTTGAGCATGCCTTTTGGTATAGATGTATGCATGATTTACTTTTTGAGACTTAGCTCTTAAGCTTTTAAGAGCCTTTCCTTTGCCTTTTGGCATAGGTGACCTAGTGCTAGGAGCATTTTTCTTCCCTACAACCTCATTACTAGAAGTTTGAGGTGTAGATGCTCTAATGAATATGGGAGGAGAAGATGTAGATGAGGTGGCTCCAATAAAGCCTAAACCATGTTTCACTAAGGGAGGTCTTTAAGATATAATTAGAGTATCCAGAGCTTCTTTCCCTTTATGAAATCTTAAGATGGAATTCCTAAGCTCAATAACTTCACCTTGTAAAGAATCATTTTCTTTTCTAAAAGAGTCAAAAAAGGATGAAGATTTTAATGGATTTTCTAAGAATTTTTTGAGTTTTTCATTAGAAAACCTCAAGTCACTTACAAGATCATTTAAGTTTTTAAAATCATCCTCAAGTTTTGGACATTTTTTCTTATAAGCTATCATTTGAGATTTATATTCTTTCACTTCTTAAGGTTAGAGCTTCAAAAAACTCATCATCCATATCATCTAAGTCATCATAGTGATGACAAGAATGAGAAGAAATACTTACCTCATTAGGAGTCCTTTTGAGCCCTTAAGCATAGTTTGGTAATTTCTTCATCTTCTTCTTCTTCATTTGAGCTATCATCCCAAGTAGCCTTAAAACCCTTATTCTTCTCCTTGTCCCACCATTTCTTCTTCTTGAGCTTGGGGCATTTGAATTTAATGTGACCTTGGTTTCCACATTTATAACAAATCACTTTATTCTTTTAGTCTTTGAAGTTGGGTGATGCTCTTTTAAAATTCCTCATATCTTATCTTTTCTTTATGAACTCCTTGGTCCTCTTTGAGAGCATAGCTAATTCCTCTTTCTCTTTCTCACTCTCATCACTATCACTGGAGGCAACTTCAACCGCCTGATCTTTAGTTGAGGATTTAAGAGCAAGTGTCTTCTTTTCAAACTTTTCCTTTTCATTTTCTTCATCTCGTTATCCTTCTTCAACGCTAGCTCATGAGTGAGTAGCTTACCAATATGGACATTTGTTTGTACCTTTCTAATCTCTAGATTGGATTCTTGAATGCTGCAAACTTTAACACTAAATTTCTTTAAAGGAAGATATTTGAGAATTTTAGTGTTTATCTCATGGTTGATGAGAATTCTTTCAAACGTCTTCGTATTTGTGACAATAGATAGGAGTTTATTTATCATATCGGTGATGCTTTTGTTATCCTTCATTATGAAAAGCTCCTACTCTATCACATACATTTCCAACCTACTTGATTTCACCAATGTAGTGTTTTCGTGGCAATTCTCTAATGCCTTCGATATCCCATGGGCTTTTAGGCAATGTTGCACTCTACCAATGTTCTTTTTTGATGAGGAGCTAAGAAGAATGGACATTGCCCTTTTGTTCTTCCCACTTGACTTTCTGTGTGCTTCCACCCATTCTTCCCTTGGGATTAGTTCTTCATTACCATCTACCACTTTGGTTAAAGGTTTACATTCTTTTACTACAATATCCTATAGGTCCACCACATTACTATCCAAATATATCTTTATTCTATACTTCCAATGAGAATAATCGGTTCCATCAAAGTAAGGATTAAGGTGAGTATTGATTCCTTATTATGTTGTGATCTTTTCTCACTCAATTAAGGCTTTGTTTGAGACTTGGCTCTAATACCACTTATTGGCCCTTGTATACTAAGAAGGGGGTTGAATTGATGGAAATTTTTAATTTTTTGAGGGAAGATTTGTTAAGCAAGAAATAGAAAGAATAAAAGAAGAATAAAACACATAAAGTTCTATAGTGGTTTGAGTATTAACCAACCCCACATCCACTCCTTAATTTTTTCAATTGGGTGTTTCACTAATTCAATGATGTTTTAAATCTCACAATTAACTTCACAACTTATGTTTTTATAAGGCTCACACACAATCTCACTAGTGTTGCACAAGGTTAACACTCAACCTATACAAGAGTTTTCTAAGGCTTACTCTAAATACCAAATAAGAGTTTTCTATTACAAAGGTATACTTTTAAACCCACACCTACTGGTGTTTAATGTTCATACTAAACAATAACAACACAATTATAAGAAATTGAAAACTTGAAGGTTTAGAAATAAAATTGCAAGAGTTTTGCTATAATAAATGTTATTATCTTGCATTCAAGTCCATTTGGTGGTGTACTTATATGCTACAACCACCAAATAGATGTTACAAACGAAACTATTTTCAAATCTCTAAAGTATGCTATGTAGATATTGCATTAATTGCTTGTTAAATGAAATTCATGGTCAAGATCTTCATTCACGGTCGCAAGATTCACATAACCCCATTTGTATATAATGGCTAGTCCACATGGCATTTAACCATTGATTTTTCAATAGAAAAAATAGTCGTTGAATTTCTTTAGCAATAGTGAAAGTCGCGATCTCTATTTTCCTCTTTGGATGGATTGCTCACTGTGAAATCGTGTACTTTAATGGAGAAGTTGCTTCACCAAATTTGTGGTCACTACAATTCTCTCGCTATCGTGAAATTTGGTCTTCCAATGGTTCTTTGAGACACCTGGCATGATCTGGTTGAAGATTTAGTTCCCTCCAAGTGAATGCAAAAGTCATGGTCGCGACTATGGATGTGACATAAACTGTGAAATTGTCTGTATAAGATTCATCAACTCTTTTGGAGGATAGCGATTACAAGCTTCTACTTCATGACCATGAATTAGAGTGCAAATTTCAATCTTTGAGATTAAGGATTCCATTCAACTTTCAAAGTGATCCTTACTAAAAATCTGCAAGATCAATACTTCAAATTGACATTAGAACCTTTCAATCTATATTGTTAAGATCAAAAGAGAGTTTTGACTAACCTAGTCCAACAAGTTTTGATTATTTTATTAAAGAATGAAGGTCTCATCTCTAACTGTCCTTCAGGTCCGTGCTCATTTTAGGCTGCCATTAATCTTTCCTCTTACAATTAATCTTTGAAAAGAGATAAAGCTTTAATACCACTTGTTGAACATTAGTGAAAATGGCAACCCTAGAGGATGGGAGTGAATTGGTTACTTCTTAAAATTAAAAAAGTGAAAAAAAAAAAAAAAGAGAAAAATCAACATAAGAGATTTATAATGGTTCAACCAATAATTCCTACTTCCACTCTCTAAGTTACCCCTGGGTCTTTCACTATCTTTTCAAGGATCATATGCAACCTATCCTTTTTAAGGCTAAGGACGAATCTTTATACACTTTTTTCAACTAAAGAGAATTGAAGCTCTCTCCTTAGTATTCTTGAAAGGTATAATACCAACTTATATCAATTTACAAAGGATTGAACCTTTGGTAAGTATCTAAATCTCTATAATAAGCGGCAAATAAAATTTAGTGCTCAAAGGAGACCTACTCTCACTACCTTAAAGTTAGTTATAACTTACACTAAAACTTTCTCTGCCCAGAGTTGAAACTCACTCCTTAGTATTCTTGAAAGGTACAATACCAACTTATATCATTTTACAAAGGATTGAACCTTTGGTAAGTATCTAAATCTCTATAATAGGCAACAAAAAAAATTTAATGCTCAAAGGAGACCTACTCTCACTACTTTTAAGTTAGTTATAAATTACATTAAAACTTTCTCTGCCTATAAATATAAAATTTAATGCCTACAAATTTATGTATTCTTTTTATATATTTGATTTCAAACAAAGGTCTTATATATGAAATCCTCAAAAATCAATTGGTAGATAGGAGTAGAAATGTCTTATCAGCTTTTGAAAAATTAGTCATTACAGTCTGTCAATGGTCACTGATACTACTCTATAGTCATTGAGATTCTATTATTTCTTTGTCAATGATCATTGATTATTAGCAATTATCATTGAATTCATTCATAAGTGCTCATTGAGCTTTTGTCATAATTATTAATGACGTTCAAAATCAAATAGACTAGTTAATGTGCTTCTTGAAGCTTTTTACAATTTGAAATCCTTCCACACTCATTGAGTACTTCCACAATTGTTAACATTATCTTACAATTGTTGAGACACCTTCAAATCAAGCAAATAAGTTAAAAGACTTCCTAAAAACTACGCTGGTTATTCCTTATTAACGTTGATTGTTTCTTCTATAATTATGGTTCACTGTATATAGTCATTGAAACTTTTAGTCTTTTTTTCTCCTCTCATTTTTGCATATTCACCAAATATCTTTAGTGTGCTTAAGTCCTGCTATCTTAAGATAGGTTTAAGCATTCAAACAAATATTTTTATACTTTTGGTAGGTTGGGACACATTCAAATAAGATAGATGAGTTATGATACTTCTTCTACAATCGTGGTTCACTATCCATGTTCATTGAAACTTTTAGTCTTCTCTTTTTCGTCTCTTTTCTTCATATGCATTAAATCATTTTAGCACACTTAAGTCTTGTTGTCTTGAGATGCCTCCATTTTAAAATACTTTTAAGCATTCAAACAAATATTTTTATACTTTTGGTAGGTATATCATCCTCTTATATGTTTTGCCTTCATCCTTAAAGTATCTAAGAGGTCAAATATCCTTTTCCTTTTTTCCTGGCATGTCATTTGAATATTATCTTGGGAAACATTGTCTTTGAAATGTGTCTTTGTCTTCATTCATTGAAGTCAACAATACCCTTATACAAATATTGATAAAAACTACAAACTTTAATACTCAAACATAAGATTAGTACTTCTCTTGATTTTGTAACCATTCAAAATAACATCAATATTAATCACTCTTAAGATTGAGATAACAAATGCCTTAACAACCTAAAGCAACTTTAACGTTAGCATATATATATATAAGTTTTTAGAAATAACATATTTTTGAGAAAATAAAATATTAAATTAAATTTCACAGTTAAACAAAACACAATGTTCATTTCTTATAAAATGAAATCTATATTTATTATATAATATACCAATCATAAGATTTTATTTTTTAATAAATTATATCAAAATTTTATTTATAAAAAAAATGAATTCCATATTGAATTGGGACAAACATAATATAAAAGTATATCTAATATTGAAAAAATTATAGTGTTGACTAAACTATATAAAATTTTTAAAAATGAAAAAAAAATTTTAATTGCGGATTAAGCCCCATTTTAATCTAACTACATAGCTTTTTCTTTTTTTTTTTTTTGCAAAACTTCGAAACCAAAAATCATTTTTGAAAAAAAAAAATCTTTTAACCATTAACAAAAGAGAATTTTTTTTTAAAATGATAAAAACTTATCTATACTGAATATAAAAACTTTATTTACACATTTTAATTACAACGACCCATTAGTAATCACAATACTAAATTTGTCGTGAATTCTACAATAACATTTTTATTTTTAAAAGATTGTTAAACAATATGATTTAATCTAATAGCGAATAATAATTTCATTTAATTTAATGATATATTATTTTGTCTAATCCAATGATAAACAGTAATTTTTATCTAATTCATCGATTATATATTTTAGCACGAGATTATCCAAAATCATACCAAGGAAACAAACAGATGACAAACACCCAAAAAAGGAAGAAAACCAAAAACAAAGAACTGACAAGAATATCCCGACACGGCTTTTTTATTGTTTTGTTTATCTTTTACGTTTTCCTTTGATACTACCCATTCTTTCTAACCTGCTCCGCCCCAAACCCTCGGAGAAGAGCATAAGATGCGTCCTAGCTTTAAATTTAAAAATTAACATGATTAGTGAGTCTTTTTCCCCCTTTTATTTCTCTAAATATTGATGTATGGAATCATCCATAAAACCAACTCATCGACTTGGATTATCATGAACTGAAAAAAAAAAAAAAAAAAAAAAAAAAAAAAAAAAAAAAAAATAAAAATTTGGAATTAAAAACAAATTTTTTTTTTTTTTAATTATTAAAAAAAAATAAAAAAAAAAAAAAAAAAAAAAAAAAGAAGAAAAGACTGA
This sequence comes from Omphalea diandra, assembly GCA_949677035.1. Lineage (NCBI taxonomy): Eukaryota > Viridiplantae > Streptophyta > Magnoliopsida > Malpighiales > Euphorbiaceae > Omphalea > Omphalea diandra. The sequence goes on along the minus strand of CATIWR010257309.1, from coordinate 18,608 downwards.
ATAATTGGCATTATATACCCTTGTTTATTGCAAAAAGAAACATTTACATGCCGAAGAAAAGTGTGAAACACCCAAAAGTAGCTACACAACCTATGTTAACATATACCATTCCTATCTTCCTTTATCACTTCTAATAAACATCTAACTTAATCAAATTTTTGGCATTAAATGTTTTACAACATGATATAACAATACATCAAGAGGACATAATTGAGGTTACAGCTGCAATATGGAGCCTATAACTATAACTGCCAATCAAAGACCCCAATGCTGGGTCATAATAGCTTATCATGAAAATGAAACACCATCACGTAGGCCATGAAGTCAATCTCCAAAATACTTTCCAAAGGAATAATATATGGCTTTCACTCCTGTGGCCGTGCCAACCAAAGAGAACTAAGGGCTCGAAGCCAAGAGAAATAATCATTTATTGCCAGGAGGGCACGAGCTGACTGCCGGGTTGTCAGTATCCGGTGCATTTGTTCAAGTGTTTGTTGTCTCAGATTATCTGCCTGGTAATTGCCAAAGGAAACAATAATAAGTAATGCAACAGCCCATCCAATTGAATAAAATGACAAGAGGGGAAGATTATCAAGATGGTAGCAAAATATGCATAACCAGTATTATGAATTTAAATAATGGCATTTGTGTCGTGTGACAGTTTTTGGGCTTACCATCACCAAGAACCCCATTATTTAACAGGCAGAAATTTTATGTCAGGTATGATGGCTGTGACAGCCATAGTTGTTAAAGTCACAAGGTGCACAAAGGCGCCCACCGCCTGAGTGACATTAGGTACAAAAATAAAAAAAAGAATTTTAAAAATTAAAATTAAGAACTAACAATTATATATGCATATTATCATTATATATTGAGTGAAAATATTTCTAAACCTTTTAATAGTTTTCTTAAACTAGACTAGAAAAAACTTATTTCTAACCCTTGTGACAAGATCCAAGACAATTAATTTTTCTATCTAACCTTATAGTAATGGAAAACTTATCGACTGTGGAAAAAACCTTCTTACACTAAATGAGCAATCAAAAAAGGCCAAGTAGAATGTAGAAGACATGAAAACACATGTATAACTATAAAAAAAAAAAATTATTACAAACAGCAAAAATACAAAATCCAAAAACTCAAAAACAAAACCACCCCCAAAAATCATTCTCTCACCAGAAACAGAATAGGTAGAATGAGAGAGAGAAATTAAAACACTAGAAACAAAATAGATAGAAAAGAGAGAAATTAAAACAGGGTTAAGGAGATAAATTTTAGGCAAGTGATAGCCAGAAATAGACAAATCAGAGATTGGCGACCTCCATCAAAATCTTATGAATCACCTTAACAGAAAAAGACAAGAGTTCACAGTTTTACATCAGAAGAAAGCTTCAAAATGAATGTAGAATGTTTTATCTATTTATTTTTTTTAACAGGACCAAACAACTCATAAGTGTCCGGTGTTGCAATACTTGGGTTAACAGAATTGCATAAACCAAGTATTGTCATATTCCAGCAAACTCCCCTATGCTTTCAGATCAACATTCATAACTCAATTTCAGAGTATCATTCAGGTAGGAATCTTAATTTTAGCTTTTAGTTCAAACTTCAAATTTCCTGAATATAGATTTGGACTTGGAAACAAGGGAAATATACATCAACAAAATCTCGAGTGTGTTTGAAATTTCACCTTCTTAACAGGTATTTCCAGAACAATTTTCCATACATTAACAAATCTAAGCCCCATTCACAAATCCCTCGTTCAAAATACCATTTGTCCAAATGCAACCTAAGTTTACATGGTCCACTATTTGTATTCTTCATACATGTCACCCATTGAAAAGTTAGAAAAAGTTTGCAGCTTTCAACATCTTATCAACGCAATGATAGGCATTAGATGCAAAAGCAGGAGAATAGGTCAACAAAACCTGGTGAGAAACTATGGATCTAACCTTCTAATCTATGATGCACCCAGAAGCCAACCATAGTGCATTTCCAAATGTTTGATACTCTTTGCTGCAATTTCCTCAACATTGACAGGAACACGTTTCTTTTACCAAAAAGAAAAGAAAGAGTACAAAGAACCATAATAGAGGACAGCACACGCTCCAGAGTCAACGCGCAAAGAACTTCAGCTTCTTCATTCCATGAGCTCAAGTAAATCAATACCAACGAGGCTGCCATTCAATCTATGATTGTCATTGGCTGTAAGATAGGATGCTTCGCTTTCCTACTAAATGAGCTGTTTAGTTCTCTGTTTATTGTGTTGAGCTGTTCTGTTGGTTTATTAGTTAAATATATGCACATAACCTCAATTAAGGAGCTGCTTTGTTTGTTTCTATTCTTTACTAATTTCCAAGATGAGGCTGCTGCCCATGTCTTGTTATGCTTCTTTTGCTGAACTTCAGTTTATGGGTAATGTGCAATTTCAATTCACTTATATCTTTTTTTTTTTTTTTTTTTTGAATTCAACTTTGTGGGTACTAGTTAGTAGGGTAACTGGATGTTAATCTATTTATTTATTTAACTTTGGTGAATTTCCTTTTGTTTTTTGTTTTGAGCAACTTCTGGTTGAATTTCAATTGTTCTTAGTTATCCTTAATAGTATATATTGTTTGTGTGATTTGATAATTAATATAATATCACCTTCAAAATCTTTTTAAAAATTAAATAAGAAATTAATAATAATAAATACACCCTTACATTGTCTATACTTGCACGTTTCCAATACCTAAATTTTTGTGAAATGCTATTTCCTTACAGCCGTTTCTGCATTTCCATTTCTATGCTACCATATAGCTTAACCATCTGAAGTTTTCACACCCCACAGTTAGCTTTGCATTGTCCCAAACACTGGAGCTTATCAAATCCTTAAAGAGAAAATCAATTTTATGCTCCACAGGATGCCTAAATCCTAAAGTCCCACTTCACCACTAATCCACATATGAATATAATACGGCAAAAAAAAAGACACAATAAAGAGCTTGTTGTAACACAACTAAAAGAATAGGTCAACAGCTTATCAACTCAATGACAGGCATTAGATGCAAAAGCAGAGGGAGAATAGGTCAACAAAACCTGGCGAGCAACAATGGATCTAACCTTCTAATTTATGATGCACCCAGAAGCCAACCATAGTGCATTTCCAAATGTTTGATACACTTTGCTGCAATGTCCTCAACATTGACAGAAACACGTTTCTTTACCAAAAAGAAAAGAGTACCAAGAACCATAATAGAGGACGGCACGCGTTCCACAGTCAACGCGCAAAGAACTTCAGCTTCTTCATTCCATGAGCTCAGGTAAATCAAGACCAATGATGCTGCCATTGAACCTATAGTTGTCATTGGCTGTAAGATGGGATGCTTCACTTTCCTACTAAATGAGGCTGTTTTGTTCTCTGTTTATTGTGTTGAGCTGCTCTGTTGGTTTCTTAGTTAAATATATGCACATAACCTCAATTAAGGAGCTGCTTTGCTTGTTTCTGTTCTTTACCAATTTCCAAGATGAGGCTGCTGTCATGTGCCTATGTCTTATGCTTAATGTCTTAGTTCTTCTATTTTCTTGTTATGCCTTTTTTGCTGAATTTGCAGAATTTCAGTTTATGGGTAATGTGCAATTTCGATTCACTTATATCATTTTTTTTTTTATTTTTTTTTTTTGAATTCAAATTTGTGGGTACTAGTTTGTAGGGTAACTGGATATTAATCTATTTATTTATTTAACTTTGGTTGAATTTCCTTTAGTTTTTTGTTTTTTGTTTTGAGCAACTTCTGGTTGAATTTCAATTGTTCTTAGTTATCCTTAACAGTTTATTGTTTGTATGATTTGATAATTAATGTAATATCACCTTCAAAATCTTTGTAAAAATTATATAAGAAATTAATAATAATAAATACACCCCTATATTGTTTGTACTTGCACGTTTCCAATACCTAAATTTTTGTGGCCGTTTCTGCATTTCCATTTCTATGCTACCATATAGCTTAACCATCTGAAGTTTTCGCGCCCAACAGGTAGCTTTGTATTATCCCAAACACCGGAGCTTATCAAATCCTTAAAGAGAATCAATTTTATGCTCCACAGGATGCCTAAATCCTAAAGTCCCACTTCGCCACAAATCCACATATGAATATACTAGGGCGAAAAAAAAACACAATCAAGAGCTTGTTGTAACACAACTAAAAGAAAAAGAAATGGAGAACAAGAAATGAGCAACTAAAACAAACCTCAGATCATCATCTCAGAAAAGATGCTATCTGGGTATTGTATTTTGTGATCTTAAAGCACTCAACCAATGAAAAGAGGAAAAGAAAGAAAAAGGACATAAAAATGAAATGAAAGGATGCTTACAAATTGAGTCGGAAAAAGAAATGGTGAATTCATCTTTTTCAATACTTTTTCCATCCCTCTTATGATAGAAGAGCAGGGTTTTCAGTTCTACTAATTTTGTTGTTTAGACCTTTTTTTTATGAAAATAAGTTCTAAACCAATTTATTTGGTTCCACATCCATTCTTCATGGGACTTGTAGAAGTACAAATAAGTTATTACATGGTATCCGCAAGTATTCTCAACCTAAATTTCAAAAACTACACAGGATATCACTTTGAATGTGCCTCCTAGTAAAAACACATTGTCCAGTTTGACCAGGACAAGTTAAACTCTAGTTCAAATTATATGTATCATAACATACAGATACTAGTCCATTCAAAACTACTGTAATAATTAATTGGCACATTCTACTCCATTTACCCCAATAATGAGATTCACTACATATGAAAACACCTATTCCAAACTCTCAAGCCCATGCATGGGTAGCATGATAACATGTGTACCCACAGTAGCAATATCCTTTAAATTACAACATATTCCAAGTCACATGAACCTTCCATAGGGACATTGGACTCATAGCCAAATGATTGTGCACCTCATAGTGCCAGAGGTTAAAGAGGTTTTCCAAATTTTCGATGTAGATGTACCAGAAAAGAAATAATTCTGAAATGGTTTTAGGGTAGAGCAGACTAAGTTTAAGAACACAAGGAGAAATGTAACAAGTTTGCTTAGGTGACAAATACAATAAAAGGAGAAACATAGACTATGATAAAAATAAAAGCCAAAAATAAGAAATTGGGCATTAATCGACCATTCAGCTAATCCTAATGAAATCAGAAAATCTTTGGAATTTCAAGGATCATTGGAACCATAGTTGTCAAACGTGCACCTTGGGCAGCGCACCAAGCAAACGAGCCAGTGCCTCTGAAGGCCAAGGGCAGGTTCTGTTACTCAGTTGCATGTCTTGGTGCCTTAGACAAACGAAGCGCTCGCTGCCAGAGCCAGGCATTCCACTGCCGTCTACATATTTCACCTAAAAATATCATGACCACTGGAATTGCAGCTGCCCAATCTGTCAGAATCTGGGTCGATTCGCCAGAAAATCACCAGAATCCAGCCAAATCACCTTGCTTGGAATCACTGGATTCTGATGTATCCATTTCCGGCAATCAGGCACCTGAAATTTATTTGCTCCACCTTGTTTTGGTTCATTTCTTCTCCCTTTACTATTTCTGGGTTCTTTTTTTTCCCCCCAGAAATCATTTACTGTTTATGGATTTTCTTTGCAGAATAATTTCTGGGTTCAGACATTTTTATGGAAATTAATTTGGCATATTGATTTTTTTAAATGGTTGTTTTGTTTATTGAGTGGCTGGTTCAAAAAATTTTTGTTAAATATTTCTATGGTTCTATTTCGGGAACTGTTGAAATTGAAATACTAATTGAAGGGAATATATCATGGAGTTATTTGGGTCAAGTCAATTAACCAAAATTCTGTATTTATTCCTTCTATTGTGGTGTATAATCTATAATTCAGAAACTTTCCTTGTCTTTCTTTCCTTTTCTTTAGCTTAGTAAGTTTTCTATTTAGTATGTTTGACACTGCTACTAAAAAAATCTGATTTTAGGACAAAGATTAGAAGAGATTCATTTTTGTAAGCAATTAAAAAGAGTAAAAAAAATGATTATGAAAGAAACTAATATTTGAAGATTTTTCCAATAATAAACTCACTCACAAAACTCATGCTAAAAAAATTTATGATCACTCGGATAAAATAATCGCTTCTAATTTTTGTCCTAAAATCAGATTTTTTTTTTAATAGCAATGCCAAGCATGCTTAGTCTAAGATTTTAATGAATTTTCTATATCAATCAAAAGAAAAATGGCCATTTTTAGAATTCTATGACAAGTTTAATTATTTAAGTTCTCAGTTCTAAAATTGCTTTCTTTCAATTTAAAAACAAATTAACAATGATTTACAAATTTGAAGTTCATATGATCTCTAATAAAGTAGAGATCAATGTAACTTTCCCAATTCAAAAGCATCATTACAAATGTAGTTTTATTTGCATACACTAATAATTCATTTAATATATAATGTTAATATGCACTTATAAAAAAAATTAAGTTTTAATTTAAAAATTCTTTAAATTTTGTAATTACTTTTGTGTCTCAAGTCACTCAAGCTTGTCCTCAAGCTCCAAGACCCCCTTAGTGTCTTAGTGCACCTAGCACCTTTAACACCTACGATTGGACAAGAAAAACATGAAATGGCTTAAAGAAAGATACCTGACAAAGGAATCCCTCCAGAGTTCCTAGCTTGCCCATGGCCATGGCCATCTGACCCATATAGTTAGCCACATTCCCAGAAGAACCAGGGTTGCCATTGGCCAATGTCTCAGCCAAAGACTGCTGCAATGCTTCCATTCCTTGTGATAAAGCATCTTCGGCCTGCTGCGATGATTGTTGCAAGTTGTAGATACCCATCATCTGTTGCTCAGTAAGAGGCTCCAATTGATTCACAAGAAGCTACAACAATTTCCCAAATATTAATTCAGTCCACATAACGAAACATGAATTGCATCCTTTTAATCCAAAAGCATCACTTATCAACATACTCAAAAAAGGACAAAACCAATATTCCAATAGAAATTGAAAAAACAGGAAAGGCAAACAGTTCTTCAACCAACACTACGAAATGTGTTCTTACTACTAAGTTTCAAGTTAAACCCAGAGGATTATGAGGCAAAAGCTACTAACATTGAGTAGAAGAATATAACTTGACCACATGAAATTCTAGCTCCAATATTAGTATTACCTTTTTCTAGTAGAAGATGAGGACAACCAAAATAGCTGTTAGCATAAAGGAAATGCTAAGAAAAACTCACCTTCAGGAGCTCAGATGAGCGGAAGCCACCAATCCACATGAAACACCGTTCTGCTGGTGTCTTCCACATTCCTGACAAGATGTGGAAAACATCAGCTTTTGCTGCAACACTCTTTAGCCTAAAAATGTCATTGAAGTGTGCTATGACATTGTCAACAATAGTGCGTAGTTCAGTATCTCCAGTATGTGAATTGACTGCAGCTCTCAGTTCATTTATCTGCCTATTGTGTTCCTCTAGCCATCGTGCATATTCGACATCAAATGCCAAAGCACCTATAGAAAATCACAATAACAAAAGAATCTCTCTATAATTAGAAATTTATATCATGTAACCACCTGCCAGGCTGGCACTGGTAACCATCCAGTAATCAAGTCTAAACATGGAGTAACAAAAAAAAATCTGATAATAATTGAGAGAAATTAGAAATAGAACTCAAATAATATCTACATCAAAATTATGAGTTTATTGCCAAAAATCACTAACATTTCCATAGCATTCAGCTGATCACACGTAACATGTGAATTGATTTAAATTCACCAGATCCATCATTAGAATTAATAATTTCACATATGCATACACCCAAAAAAAAATAATAATAATAAATAGCAGATTAAAAAAAATATTAAGTACCATTTCCACTTATTGAATGGGATTGATCTCCTGAGCTTGAAATAAAAATGCCCTAATACAAGAAAATTATTTAAAATGTATAAAAAAGGTAGACAAGTTGATCAAATGGAAGATGGGGAAAACAGGAAAAGATTTACTTTCTCCGTCATAAAAGTAATAACAACCAAACCTGTTGACGTGCTCTTTGGAGCTCTTGCTCAAGTTGAGTTAGCTTCAGCCGACTGCTCTCCAATTGTTGTACATAAGCCTGTAAAGAGGGAAGAAAGAAAAGTCGTCCATTGACAAATATATTAGACTGGATTGTCTGAGCCAAACAAATATGCATCTCTCCTTCGGAATTAGGATTTGTGCAATTAGCATGAAACATTGCAAAAGGGATGCAATTAATAGGACCTACTTTTTTCCTCAACCGACTTTTTCTGGCAGCTTCTCGATTTTGAGCAAGTCTTCTTAATGTCTGCAGCATGATAAATTAAAAAAAAAAAGGAATAAATAAGCATTAAAATAGAATGAAGAAAATTAACTGTACTGAACGGCGGTTGTATGAACAACATTAGCTAAAATCATTTGACCTTTTGATCGCCTGCCTTTTCCTTTGATTTGTCACTAGAATCAGAAGCCATAATTGCAGTTGATTGCCCTTTTTCAAACTGCACATGGAAATGAATACACTTACAAAGAATCACTGACCAGCAGACTGCCTTCTACTAAGGAAGAAGAAACCCTTTAAGTGAGAAGGCAGACTCAATTTCTATTAGGAAAGCAGAAGTTGCTTTTCAACATAGACAGATAGAGTGAGAGAGAAGCACGTAAGAATCATATGCATAAAGCAAAGCATATTTTTCACAAAGAAGCATATACTGAATGATGAACAAAGAGACTTCACCTTTTGATTTTTGTCATCTGTGTCATCTGTTGACGTATCAGTTCTAGGGCTGCCATCCAGTGCACTGGTCTCTCCCCAGTTCTCACAATGGCTACTGAGCATAGGAACTGGATTTGATTGTGGTTCTTCCTGTAGTGGTAATTGGGCACGCCCAACAGCAGCAGACAGATTTACATCTGATGACAATAGTGACTACACCAAGCAGGGATTTGAGAAAGAGAGAATTTCATTAATTAATTTATTACTACAAAACTACAGAATTGTGGAAGAAGGATGACGATTTACCTTATTCAAAGTACTAAATTGGACGTTGGCACCTATAGCCTGGTTGCTTGGTTTTAATTGGTTAAATATAGGATCTGAAAGCCAAGAAAATAATGAGATTGAAAAGAATGGATCAGAATCCAGTATGCACTACAGTATGTTATCTCAAAAAAAAAAAAAAAAAAAAAACCAAAAGAAGAGAAAACAACATAATTTGATAACATGATCACATCATAGTATAGTTATTAAAGGCGCAAACTGCAAAGGGATCCTAAAGTGTAGGCGCAAGGCACACACCTTATCAAAATGAGGCACCAACCAAAAAAAAAAAAAAGCCAAAACAGCACAATTTAAGCACAAAATTAATAATATATTAAGTTATAAAATCAAAACTAAAGCCCAACAACCCCCCCCCCCCACCAAAAGCCTATAGTAAGCTATTTTAAGACTTAATTAGATGGTTCAATTTACAATGAAAGACAAAACAACACAAAGGCATGCATTGGTGGTACCTTGTCTTAAGTTTGAGGTGCATAAAGGCGCACCCCTTTGTAAGATCGCCTGCCTTGCAAGGTCTAATGCGCTACGAGCTGTGCTTTGTGTGCCTTGTGCCTCAGGCACGCCTTTCATAACTATGCATCACAGTCTTATAACAATGCTTAACTGATTACATTGCAAATTGGAATCATTTGGTTTGCCACAACTTCTTGCAACCCCATGCAATGACATTATGATGATTCATTCACAAGGTACATTCAGCACCAAACTAAAGCAAGATTTAATTTGTCAAAGAGTAGAAAAATGCTGCAGAGGAAATGGGTCCAGCTAATCAATTCAAAATCTAATTAGACCCTATATTATCTAGGATATAGCATTGCCAGTTTGACAGTCTCAAAACTGCTAAAACAGAAGATTGAACACAAGAATTAGGTACACTAGACTACCAACACAATTATCCTAAAATCTTGACAAACTTAGTTCCTTAAGGTCTAAAGAAACCGAAGCACATAAACAAAATTAGAAGTTGAATGATCATCATAACCCGAAAGGAAAAAAATAATAATAACAAAACACCAAAACTACATACTTCTGCTAAGATTGACAGCATCTTCTATACGAAATCCAAGAGACTGCTCCAGTGTTCCAAAATCTGAAATTCGAGAAGAGCGGGTACTATTTCCTTCTGTGCCCCTGAAACAATACAGCAGCTAAGATTGCGAATTCACTAGCAAAGAATAGATATATAATTTTTGAACTAAGATAGCAGGTATTATTTCCTTCTATGCCCCTACTTAGACTTGAATCACCAACCTATTATAGGTGTAAGATTAAGGAGAAGAATTATGATAAATAAAAGGCGGTGCAAGGGGGAGTCAGCAACCTCCCCAACCCTCCCCCCCCCCCCCTCCTTAGAAAAAAAAAAATGTTGGGGGAGGGGGGGCCACAACCCAAAAATAAAAAGGGAGAGAGGGAAAATATAAAAATATAATAATAGAATAACAAAAAATGCCTCAACCCTAATTCTACCACTTAAAAATGTTGTGCCTAATCTTGAGAACCTATGCATGAAATGATTGTAGTTATCGATGTGACAGTCATACATCAACACCTCTTCTGTTTTGGCTCAAAAGAAAGGATAGGTGGGGGGAACCTCAATCGTGCAATACAAGACAAGGACCTGACTACCAGGCTAATGACAGTGCATTATTTAAGGAATAATTACACCGAACAGCAATCTAAACTCTTGGGAGATATTACAAATTGAAGCCCATATCTAAATGTTTCCATATTGACCATGATATTCATAAAACATTGCAGTTTATACTCGCATTGAATATTCTCTTCTAAAATGCAAATTTGTTTTCCCATGAAATTTTTAAAAATAAGAGATTTAAATGACCTCTTTGTCAATTAAAAATTCTTTTGTCAATTTGTATGGACAGCAATTAAAAGTCTCCAACCTTATATCTAAAACTCCTTTCTAATATTTTACACAATACTACATTATTTTGTATAAATCACCCAATCAAATTTATCCTATTAGTATTTAAAACCATTAACTGATGATTTCAAAAAAAAAAAAAAAAAACTATTAACTGATTTTTTTCAAAGAGAAAGAGAGGGACAGATTAATTTAGAGAAATTTCAAAAGGAAAATTTGGCCAGAATGAGTATTGAAATCCAAATTAAATTTTAGGATTAATATTTTAATGATCTAGAATATGGGCTTACATTTGTAATAAACCTCGAAATTTAGAGTGTTGAGTGTGATCATCCACTACTTGAATTTATACACAGTGACAACAATACATTACAGCTGTTGTGCTAGTTCCTTCCACCATTATTGGCAAAACTTCAGAATGCATATCATTCTTGCTTGGCACACACAAACACACACACACACAACAGAGTTTTATATGACAGAAATGGTAGTTGTAACAATAACAGATTAAGCAATTCAGATTCAAATAGAATTGGACTGAATCAATTTGAAACAACCACTGCAGCTGTGAGATTTTTGAGACATTATCAAAATAACTAAACTATAACAGCTGTATAACCAATCCTACACACCATAATATAATTTTTCATATTAAAAGAAATGGAGTGCAACGATAACATATTGTGGCTATCCCACATTAAGAATGCTCCCATCTGAAAACAGTAACCTCAAGTCCTTATAATGATGAATAAGTGAAAGATCAAGAATTTTCTCTTCATACTCTAATTTTTAAGAACCAAGCAACAAATAACACAATTTTTTCAACAACACACTTTTTGTACAAGTGGAAAGTTATAATTCAAAGTTTCAGCGCTTAATGGCAACTATTAAAGTAAAACAACCACAACAACCAGAAACAAATACCCAAAACAAAACTGAATAACAGACACAAGAGTGCAGGCTAGCCTGAAACTTCATAACACAAAATCTATAGATAAAATATTTATACAGTGGAGAAAACTTACATGGTATTGGAAGTGGGTGTTCGAGGAACGAAAGTCGGCATCTCAATCACAGCGTTATTATCATTTTGTGCACTACGATTCACCGTTCTAGTAGCCATGAATCACCACCACCACTATCATCATAATCATCGCCTCCGCAACCAAATTTATTGAACCAACCAGACCTTTTTCTAAACCGACAAAATCCCACTCCAGAAAATAAAAGCCAACGTATCACAGCATACCCCACCCTTCTATTCCACACACGTGTAAAGAACTAACAAATATTTGGAAAGCAAATAACGAGAAACAAAACAAAACACCAACTCCAATCCGAAATACGAACCAAACAAACAAACAAAAACCTTGATAAGAGTCTTAAGTACTATGAAACCTTAATAAAACCCAAATACCCACAAGTGAAAATAGAAGACTTAATGAAACATGCAACACCTAACCCACTAATAGCCTAGGAGTTCAGCTAATACAAGCGCCCAAAGCAAAGTAAAAAAGTGAAGAGAAAGTGATTCTAACCCTAATCTAATACCAATTGAGCAAAACCCAGAAGATGAAATGAATAGCAAAAGATGAGAGTCAAGAGAAACCCCAACCAGAAAGCCTTCTTGGTAGCAGATACTGAGCACATTATTGACTTTTTTGTCATATAAATATGAAGTATTCTACTTTGATTATTTATTTTCTGCAACAGATCCTCTTCTTGCTACTCCTCCCAGACTCTAATAAAAAGTATTCAAACATGTTTTTTAACAGACCCAACCTTCAAATTTGAGCTCTTTATTTTATTTTTATTTTTATTTCCTTTACTTTTTTTTTTTTTTTAATAATAAGAAGAGGGGAGGGAGAGGGAGTGGAAAAAGCGTGACATTCAGATCATTCCTATTTGCGTCTGTCGTCCTTTTTTAATGTTGCTATTTTTTCATCTTCTTTTTTGAGTTTCCAACCCCCGTATCTTTCAAACGGTAAATCTAATATATGTTAACCCAAAGGGAACTTATGGCATAATACAAAAAAAAAATTAAAAAAATTAAAAAAATTAAAAAAAACCACCTATAAGGATAATGAAGTCCTAAGCGCGGTCAAATTGACATACGCAATGATGGTCAGATTAAGTCTATAGATGCATCATCATTTAATTTAGCTCATTATCACCATTCTTATTTAATTTTATTCATAATGACAACATTCGCATCACCATATAATTATATAATAATTCATAGTTAAAATTCTTAACTTATTTCTTTTTTTAATCATCTATTTATACTTCTAAAGTCATCAATATACTCATCGTCAATGATGAATCATCCATACTCATTAAGACATTCACATAAACTCTTACCCCAACTAAATGAAGAACATCTTATCCATTGACATATGACACTAAGTATAAGTTCTAGAATATAAAACATTGTCAATGGACTAAAAAAGACATTAATTTCCTTTGTAAATAGACTCAGTTAGACCAAAAACAATCATAAACAACTTATGACATCAATATCTAAGCTTACATAAACTAAGGTGTAAAATATCTTCCAAGCATCAATTCTCACCATCAACATGAAATTTAGGATGCCAGTTAACATTTAAAACTCAATAATCATCAAAAGAATAAGAATTCAATGCATATGAATTAATTATTTTCAAAGCTTCAATCGATGGTTATAATATTAACTAAGTTATCCTTGCACATAACTTCATCTTTTCCACCTTAATATAGTCTAATTGTTTTATAAATATCTATTTAAATATCAAACAAATACAAGTGGGCATTTGGTTCAAATTGAATTGAATTGATAAAACTGAAACACTGAAATTTATATTTTTATAAATTGAACCAAACCAAATAATATTTACCACCAAATTGAATTAAGCTGAAATATTTCGATTTGATTTGGTTTGATTTTTTGATTTAGACTATTTTAAGACCTAATCAACATTTCCCTTTTAAAGATAGTGAGATGGGTTTTAATCCCAGCCCAAAACCCTTTTTTTTGCTTTAGATTCTGCCTAAGAATCCCTTTCTTTTATTTTGGGCCCATTTTGAGATGGGTGATAACAAAGGAGAAATGGAACTAAGATCCACATGAGCAACAACTTTCAACATCTTCCCCCCTAAGGACCCATATGAGGACTCACCAAAAATAAGACAACTACACCAGCAACCACTGCCTGTTGTAGCACTAGACCTTCTTTCATCACCACTCCTATTAGTGCAACTTCCTCTTCTTTTGACCCACAATTTGACATAGTCACCTCAAAACAACCCCATCATGCTACTATCCAATGTTTGTTCTTTCTTTCCAACTACAACACCACTAAACACAAATTAATATCAATGTCACCACTGAACCAAGCCCATCACTAACCATAAATCCCACTGTCGTCTCAACAAACCCACAAATCCGACAACTTCATGCCACTGCAGCTTCCTCTTTGGACACAGTCTCATCTCCTCTGTTGGACTAGATTGGTCAAACCTAAGTCACAAACCTCTTTTGATCTTGATAATAGAGATTGATTAGTTCTAATGTTTTGTTTAAGTGTTGTTTTGCAGTTTATGTGATATTTTTTTATTAGAAGTTAGATGAAAATCTAAATCTCTAACTTTGAGAAAGACATTCAAGTTCGCGATCAATATCCTTTAATTCGTGACCGTGATCTTGCAATAACGATGGATGAAGATAGGCTAGAAGAATTTGTGGATGAATTCACAGTCGCAACTTAGTCGAAGAAAGCTTGATTAACTCATAGAGGAATTCACGATGACATTCACGTCCCATATCGTGATCGCGAATTTCATAATAGCAAGAAGGGAACCAAAGCTTCAACCATAACATGTCAAATATCCAAGGCAATTGTTGGAATATCAAAAATCGTGAGGGCGAAGCATATGTGCCATCGTAACCCAAGAAAGTGTTACCTCCTCTCCAAATAAAAGAATTTGCGGTATCAGTCATGCCTAAGATAAAATTAAATCGTGATTGTAACTTTTAGTTGGTTGGTCAAGCACAATAATTATATTTCTTAATTGAACAATAGGTGAAAGACATGTGGACTAGCTGTTAAAAACAAAACGGGGTTCTCTGCTGTGATCTCGGACTTTCCACCATAAATTAGAAAATCATGATTACGAAATGTCAGTCACGACTGTGACTCCGTCTAACAAGTATTTAATGTAAAATACGTTTAGCACAATTTAGAGATTTTAGGATAGTTTTTGAATAATGTCTTTTTGGTGATTGTTGCTTATAAATACGCCAACAAACAGATGTCAATGCAAAAGAATTTCATTTATTGTAACCAAACTCTTGCAAATTTGCTACTCAGTCTTCTCATTATTGTTTATGTGTTATTGATTGTTTGGTGTTAGCATTAAAAAACCTTTATAAGTATCTTGAGAGTTAGCCTAGCTTTAAAAACTCTTGTAAGAGGTTAAAGTGTGAGCCTATCCAAAACACTTATGAGTGGTTTTGTGTGAGCCTAAAAACACAAATTGTAAGGATTGTGTATGAGCCATATAACACATTGTGAAAGTTAGGTGTGAGCTTGGAAATACCATTTTTAGTTGAGTAAAATACCCAATTGTGAAGAATTGGGGAGTGGATATAGGGTTTGTTAACACATGAACCACTATAAACTTCTTATGTTTATCTTCTCCTACCTCTTTTTAATTCTCTAATCATCTTACTCTTTCTTCCAATTTTTTTTTTATCTCCTACCAATTCAACCCCTCTTATTGGTGCACTAGGCCAACAAAGTGGTATCATATGCAAGTCTCACTTTAAAGCTTAATTGCATGAGAAAAGATCATGGCACAAGAAGGAATCCACACCCACCCACCTTAAGTCATATTTCAATGGAGCAGACTATACTTATTGGAAGTATAGGATGAAAATCTACTTGGATAGTGATATGGTAGACCTTTGGGACATTGTAGTAAAAGAGTGGAAGCCACCTACTAAAGTGGTGGATGGAAGTGAGGAATTGATCTCTAGAGAGGAGTAGGTTGAAGGTCATAGGAGATCCAATGATAGAAATAAAAGAGCTATGACAATCCTTATAAGTTCTCTCTCAAAAGATGAAATTGGAAGGGTATAACATTGTCTTACAACTCATGAGATTTGGAAGGCCTTGGAAAACTACCATGAAGGCACCACTTGGTGAAATCCAACCGACTTGAAATGTATGTGATGGAATGGGAGCTATTTATGATGAAGGAGGATGAAAGCATCCCAGACAAGGCAAATAGGCTTCTTGCAATTGTCATAAACATGAGAAGTTTGGAAAAATTCTCATCAATCATTAGGTAAATTCAAAAATCCTTAAATCATTACCTTTTAAAAGGTTTGGTGCTAGGGTTTGTAATATCAAAGAGTCCAATTCGAAAATAGGGAAGGTGCCAACTAATGTTCTAATATGCAGCTTTTAACTTATGAGATAGCCTTGAAGAAGGATGAAAAAATGAAAAAGATGAGAGGACAATGAGATAAACCAGAAAAGAGGACTTGACTCTCAAGTCTTCTTCAAAAGAAAAAGAAATTGAAGTGGCCTCAAGTGAAAAAGAAAGTGACAAAGAGGAGGAGGAGATGATTAGAAGAAGAAAGGAAAGAAAAACCTTCAAAAAAATAACTACAACCCCAAGAAAAGATTGAGTGATGTCACTTGTTATGAATGTGGCAAGCAAAACCACATCAAATGTGACTGCCTCAAATTAAAAAGAAGAAGAAATGGCACAAAGAGAAAAGAAAAGCTTCAAAGCCACTTAGGATGATAACTCAAGTGAAGAGGATGAAAAGGAAGAGGTTGCAAACTTATTCTTCATGGCTCAAGAAGATTCATCAAATGAGGTAAGCTCTTCACTTCACTCTTATACAAAATTTGATAAGTTAGATGATGTAGATGATGAGCTTTTAGAAGCTTTTAATTTGAAATGTGACAATATAAGTCACAAATGAAATCTTACAAGAAGAAATGTATCAAATTAGATGATAAGTTTAAATCCCTAAACAATCTTATAAGTGAATTGAGGACTTCAAATGAATAACTTAAGAAGTCTATGGATAATCTATCTAAGTCATCTTCATCCTTAACTTATTGAGAAAAAAGAATGACTTCTTGAATAGTGAAGTCATTGAGTTTAGAAAATCTATTTCTAAGTTCTCTAAGGGAAATGAAGCTTTGGATGCACTTATTGTATCACAAATACCTCACTTAGTTAGGCATGATCTAGGCTTCAACGAAGCTTCTTCTTCTACACCTTCACTCATGCCATTTATTAAAGCCTTAATACCTTAAACAATAAGTATTGAGGTGTTGAAAAGAAAAGTGTTCAAAGCACTAAACCATCATTACCTAAGGGCAAATGAAAGGTGCAATAAGGCTCAAGGCCTATTTCTAGGAAGAGCAATCATGTATACATTTATAATAAAAAGCATGCTCACTCAAACACACACAAAAAATTTACTTCTTCGCCCATTCATTCATGTTCATGTTCACATTCACATTATGTTGGTATGAGAAAACCCCCACTCATACCAAAGCAATGTATAGGAGAAAGACTCATAAGTCTAAACTTCAATGCCACTATTGCATGAAGTTTGGTCACATAAACATTTATTATTCTATTGGGAAGGCACATGTTAAGTTGGAGGATCCTTCTAAACCTAACCCCCTAGGACCTAAGTATGCTCGGGTACTAAAGCAAAAATGATTTACTTGTGTTGTGTAGGATTGTTTAGTAATCACTAATGAAGCAAATTATTGACATATGCATAGTGGATGCTCAAAGCACATGACAGGAAACAAAAGAATATACATGGACCTAAGAAAAAAGAAGGGTGGCAATGTCACATTTGGAAACACTGCCAAGGGTAAGGTAATTGACATTGGAACCATTAGTAAGAATGGTTGTTCTCTTATATAGTAAGCTTGATCTTGGGAAATGTTCTTTTATTGATGATATTGTAGGTGATTTTGAGAATTTAGAATTGAAGCCGACTACAAGAGGGATGAATAAAGGTCATGATGAAAGCAAATCATTAAGAGAAGATAAGGAACCTCAACATCAATAAGTGGAAACACCAAACTAAGATCTTCCTAATGGATTGGAGATTCTCTAAGCATCATCCTAAGGACCTAATAATTGGTGATACATCCAAGGGTGTAAGTACTAGATCTCAACTCAATACTTTAGATAATAATCTTACTTTCGTTTCTCAATTTGAGCTAAAATCTGTTGATGAGGCTCTCAATGATGAAACTTTAGTGATTACTATGCAAGAGGAACTCAACCAATTTGAGAGAAACAATGTATGAGAACTTGTTCCTAGGCCTAAGAAACACCCTGTTGTAGGTTGCAAATGGATGTTTATGAATAAGTTAGATGAGCAAGGGTTCATCACTATATATATATATATACATATATATATACATACATATATATATATAGATATATATCTATATATATATATATATCTATCTATATATATATATATATATAGATATATATAGATATATATCTATATATATATACATATACAGATAGACAGATAGATAGATAGATAGATATATATATATATATACATATACATATATATATATATATATATGTATATGTATATACACCTATACATATACATGTAT
>CATIWR010257306.1:0-18919 GCA_949677035.1 Omphalea diandra | reverse complement strand
CCAAATCAAAAACCTTAATAACATTAGCTGGTCCCCTCTCTCTTTAGCTTGCCGTTATATTCATTCTCAGTCTTTCAGAACTTCTCTTTTTCTTGAACAAGGGGTTTTCTTCTTTGCTGTGTTCTCTATGGCTGCTTCAAGATGGATCAGGCCTGAGGTGAGATTGTCAAGATTTAATCTTTTTTCATTTTCCCATTAATTGAATTCTTGAGTTTTTTAGTTGGACAAGGAAAAGATCTCATCTTTATGCAACCATGCCTTCGGGTTTTTAAGTTATAAACCAAAAATCTTGAACTAATAATCTCGTATGGTTTATGTACATGGCGAAAAAAGATAGAGAACAAATTAAAAACCTTTTCGTCCAAAATATTTCGTTGCAACGTAGAAAGGTTTCACCATTCTAAATGAATCCTTCATGTGGGATTAGGTGTTTCCACTCTTTGCTGCTGTTGGTGTTGCTGTTGGCATCTGTGGGATGCAACTGGTTAGGAATATCTGCACCAACCCTGAAGTCAGGTAATCATCTTATTTTTCATCAATATCATCGTTTGATGTATAGACTTATATATAGTCAGAATTTTGTGGTACAGACATTAAATATATCAAGGCTACGTAAAGTAATGACATCAAATGAACTTTCAGTTCCATTGTTTTATTGAGTTGTATTTGATTTTTTTTCTTTTTTGGGTTGATTTGGCTCTGACTAGATTCAAACTTGAGATTTCATACTCCTGGATACTATCGAATCAAGCTCATTTGTATTGAGTTGTATTTAATTCCGACATATTACAATTGATTACGCCTTACTAAATATAGCCATCTTGGTGTTGAGAAGTTAATTATGCATAAATTTGAGACTTGCATGAATATGGTAGTGGACTAGTTATTGTCACACCAGGGAAGAATGAGTTTGTGTTGAATCTTGGTGCAGGGTGACCAAACAGAACAGGGCTGCAGGAGTGCTTGAGAATTTTGCAGAGGGTGAGAAATATGCAGAGCATAGCTTAAGGAAGTTCGTCCGAAAAAAGCCTCCTCAGATCATGCCATCCGTCAATGGCTTCTTCTCAAATCCTGATCTTCCACGTTCTTAACTAGGGAAATTCACTTTCAGATTTGAAGTTTTTTATTATGAGAAAATAGGACGGAAATCATTGTTTTAAAATTTAATCGTTAAAGGGAATGAAGCATTTGCAAATTGCAAAACTGGTGAAGTCTTTGGTATGTGCTCAAACAGCATTTTGAAATGTTGAATAATAAAACTAATCTTCTCTAATGTTCTTTGCTATAGATAACAAATGTTGCATCACTATCCTGTTTGATGGTTATTCCCACTCCGGGTTTTATTGAAAATTTGTTTGCTGGTGTTCACTACTTGGTTCCAATAGACAAAGGTATACACAATTTGTCATTACGTGAAAATAGCATGTTGGGATCTAACAGTAATATCTGTTATGGAAACTAATTCAGAATTAACTCGAATGCGAGTTAACACTTACAATAACCCAGATCAGTATGCAATACAATAATATAGTTTTATGGATTTTTACTTTGAATACATACTGTTGAAATGAGGCTTAGGGACCTCTATTTCATCCCTGGAAGGAAAGTGCCTCAACTCTGAAGGGATATCACTGTAGGCTTATAAACCCGGTTCACAGCCCAGTTTTGCATCTGCTAGGTTAACCAGTGTATTGCTTTCTTTGTGAAAATGGATTCCAATTTGGACCTGGAAGGGAAGTCCGTTTGTCACACTAGTAGCTGATTGCATGCCTGACTTGGCTTGACCTTTGGGGAAGGATGATTCTAACATAAGTTAAACTCTGTTCCAGACTTCCCTGCAATCTACATCCTGAAGCATTGTAATCCCATGGAATAAGCCCTAAAGTTCAGCAGCAGCAATACAGATGCTACCTACATGCATCGAAAATAAAAATGACTGCCCATCTACCATGAAAGCATTTTGTCAAACCTTCCTCCCTTCACCTTGCCTTCTGGAATAAAAGTCCAATATGACAGCTTTTCTTGGCTGCAGAGAGCAATGCCAAGGAAACTTCACTATTAGAAAAGTCAAGGATTTTATCAACGTCATGAGGATAGGATCCCGTAATCGGCGTAAAAAGTTTCCCTATTCCTTCACATTCAACTTTGCCAGCAAGTTCTGGCAAAGATAGTTCTGCCATCAGAATCCAGTACAAGTCAAACTGCTATGTTAAAAGACAAGAAGACTCGTGGAACTGCTCCAAACATCACGATCTTTTTGGACAATCTCATGACATGAATCGTACTGCCAACTAGTGTGCAGTTTCTTCATTAAATTATAAATTCACTGTTAATATAATGTGAGCTTAGATGCTCTTCAATTTGCTTCCTAATTGTACTGTACATTTGTAAGGGTTTGTTTGTTTACACTTACTGCTGATCAGTTTTGCGTTCTACCTTAGTGCTACTGCTACTGTCATTTCTATCAGATTGCACTCCAGTAAATCATATGACCTATTATGAGACACTTTTCATGAGGATAAGATACTGAAGCTGAGTCTTAATCTCTCATATTGTCAAGACATAAGTCAGTTTTCTTTGGAGATCTCCTCGAGAACTCGGTGACTAACTTTAAAAATGAAGAAGAATTGTCCTTGCGCAATTGTGAGGGGGAGTCATACTCTACCACCTTGCCTACATTAATCAAAACAATTGCAGCAATAAGTTTAGATAATTTTTTTTAAAAAAAGTACCCAATTCTGTAACAAGTAATCTACTTGTTTCTATACATCCTCATCTCAATTTTTGTTTATGGAGTTATGTTCTGTCAATAATATCCAATGTTTTAATACTGTTTCTGTAGAACAGACTTAGAAACCAAATGCTCTATCAGTTTATGATGTATATATCTCTTGTGATCCACTGGCTAGCTCGAACATGGTACCATATACTTCCAAACCTAAGGAAATGAGTGTCATTTCATAAAACATAATGACCAATTTTTCTGTAGGATATTTTCACCTTACCTTCATCGAGAACCAAAACCAGGTCATTGTCAATGACAGTAGGTAGTCGATGTGCCACGGTGATGACTGTGCATCTACTCGTTTCTTCCCTTATTGTCTCCTGAATAATATTATCTGTTGCTGTATCAATAGAAGCAGTGGCCTCATCTAATACCAAAATTCTCCTTTTCTTTAGGAGCACTCTAGCCAGGCAAACAAGCTGCCTTTGCCCAACACTCCAGTTTTCTCCATCTTCAGCAACTGCTTTGTCCCCAAGAATTCAATGTTAATTATTAACTTCTAAGTACTTAAAGAATCAAAATACACAACATTCTGAAGACAAAAATAGAAAAAGAAGAAGTAAGGTTTGAAGAGTATCAAGCACATACCTGGTGCTTCAAGAAGCCTTTGATCCTCTCTTACTATATCGGCAAGGCGACACTTGTTGAGAACCTGAAAAGCATATTGATTCAAGGAATAGAACTACAAGCAAATCCTAATTTAGGAGGAAATTTTGGACTCTTTACCTCCCAGATTTCTTCATCTGAGTGTTGTTGAAAAAGATCCAGATTCGTCCTCACAGTTCCTTGAAACAATGTGGGGTCTTGAGGAATTATACCAAGCCTAGACCTCAAATCTTGCAAACCCATCTTGGAAATATCCAGTCCATCAATTAAAATCTGACCTC
The DNA here is from genome assembly GCA_949677035.1 of Omphalea diandra. Classification (NCBI taxonomy): domain Eukaryota; kingdom Viridiplantae; phylum Streptophyta; class Magnoliopsida; order Malpighiales; family Euphorbiaceae; genus Omphalea; species Omphalea diandra. Next base: position 15,247 of record CATIWR010257306.1, on the reverse strand, counting down.
CTGAGGGCTCAATCATCCTGAAAAGAGCTTGAATCAAAGTAGACTTTCCACTTCCTGTTCTGCCCACAACACCAATTTTCTTGCCCCCAGGGAAGGTGCAAGTTATTGATTTGAGAACCATTGGGAGAGCCGGACTATATTGGACGCAAAGGCTTACTAGATCAATTCTTCCATCCTCCGGCCATTCAGGATTTGGTTTACAATCTTCAATCTCCAAGGGAGCCTCACTTGGTATGTTAGTAAACTGAAGAATTCTTTCAACTGATATCATCTTGTTCTCAACATTGCACAGGTTCCATATAACCCAAGCTTGAAGAACATTCAGGTTCAGGCCATATGTAGCTGCCAGCCCTGCCAAGCCTGATATCCAGTTTAGCAGTCATTAGTTTAACATAGACATTTAAGTGGTTTAAATGGAAGCAGCTTCCATGCAATTTTTTACTGTCAGGTAAAAGTTGCAGAACTACAGGTTGACCTGAAAGGTTTATAACTGTTTAACTTTACCATATGCTCAAAACTTTCAACAGCTAATGTTCAGGAATTACTTACAATAGTAACTGAGCTTAAACCAGGTGAATTGGTGACAATGTTATCTTCGAATGTTCCTCCCTGCCCTCACCCCCTTACTTGTCAAAAATTAAATGCCATACTACAGTGTATGTGTTTAATTGTTCTCGTTCTCCTAAGCTTACTTGACAGAATTACTAGAAGAATGAAATTGCTTTATTTCCAATACGCTGATTTCTGTAACCATCATTTCACTAATGTGACACTTGCTAATATGCATATCCAAAGGCTAATGGTTCTGCACATTTCCTTTCAGGTTTATATTAAATAAAACGAGGGTAGGAGGAGCTTACTGGCATCAATAGCTGACCTAGGTAGGGTCACCAAAATGATCAGAGTAAGGAAGAAGACAAGGTTGAAAAGAAAGTTGATTCGAACACATAGCCATTCCATTGTGCCTGAGTTGTGGAAGACTATGCGAGAATAATCATCAATCAGGCTCAGATTTCTCGTCAAGAAGCGATCTTCCTGATTGAAACAATGAATTGTTGCTGCCCCTGCAATAGATTCTGAAAAGTGATGCAAGATAGGTGCCTTTCTGATTCCAACCATCCTGGCTAATTCTCTAGCAGTGGTAATGTAGTAAGCCTGGAGAAAATGTTACTTATGAATCAATACCCTTGGGCTACGTTTGGTAGAGTGCAGTCAATTATAATGAAATACGATGAAGTGCAAACTCAATAGAACTATTGAACTAAAACTTCATTTGATTGCATTACATTATATTAAATTAATTAAATAGAAAAGAGGAAAACTGGAGTGGAAAGTATGGCATTGGAAAGGGTTTTCTTCTTGCCTGATACCAGATGGAGATTCCAAGAATGACCAGAAAAAAAACGAAGACTTGCCAAGCAACCTGGGACATTAGGATAATTATGCTTAAAAGCTGAATTAATGCAAATGCCAGTCCAGCTAATCTGTATGGGATGTCTGTGTCTACTGTACTTTGATCTGTAGATGACTGCAGGGAAAAACATAAGAGGAGAACAATGATTTGTGAGAGAACATGAATAGACATGAGAGAAAAATGAAATTATCGAACTTGCAGATAGACAAAAATGCTCACCCTGTTGAGAATTCTACTTGAAGGCGTTGAATCAAAGAATGAAATAGGTGCTCGTAAAACTGACTTGATCATTCCTAGGAAGAGTTTTTGAGCAGTCTCAACTGCAACAGTTGCCATCAGAACTGCTCTCCCTAGTATAAAAATGGAGCTTCCAACAGACAACAAGATGAACATCCCAATCAACTGCTTTCTGGTGATCCCATTACTGTCCTCTGATGCCCAAGCAATCCAATAATTGCTCCCAATCTTCAGTGCCTGGAAGAGGATTTGACATGCAATGATGACTGGAACAAGGGCTCCATTATAAGCTGAAGTAACAAAAGTTGAGTAAACACTCCATTTCACTCTACCAGTTTCAGTTTCTTCTTCTTGTGCTCTCTCCAAAATTCTGCTGTTACTAATAGACTCTTCAATTTTTTCTTCTGTGACTTCATCTTGATTAAACTGAGGTCCAATCGGTACAACATTATTTTCTGGGGACGGATTTACTTGGTTCAGTAACTTTTTATAGGCAGTCATTTGTCTAACAAGTTCACCAGTGGGATCTGCCAACAGATCTTCATATTTTCCTGATTGAATAATCATACCATCTTTCATCACCTACAAGGATGCATTCATGAGTGAAACATGAGAGGCTTCACAGGGAAATAACATCATGATAATGGAGACATGAAAAATTTTCTTATCACTCACAAGAACATGGTCTGCAGCATCTAAAAATTCCAGTTGATGTGTAGCATATACGACAGTCTTCTGAGACAACAGTTGCATGAGACATTTCTGCAGGAAAAAAAAAAAGAACAGAATTTTAAAGAAAATTATACAATAAGAACGAAAACTACAGAAGCAAAGTTTTTTGACTGACTATCACAAAACTTAAATAATAACAGGAGGGCGGTTACCTTAAACAGATGTGTTCCTGTATGTGCATCAACAGCACTGAAAGGGTCATCTAGAATGTAAACATCTGAATTACAATAGACAGCCCTTGCAAGTTGAATTCTCTGCTTTTGCCCTCCACTCAAGTTCATCCCTCTTTCACCCACCACAGTCAAATCTCCATGAACCCATATCCTAATATCCTGGCTCAAAGCACATCCTTCCAAGACATCCTCGTAAAAGGCTTCATTCATTTTCTTTCCAAACAACACATTTTCTTTCACGGTTCCCGTTTGAATCCAAGCGCTTTGAGGAGCATAAGCTTTTGTTCCATAAACTTTGATTTCTGCTCCAGAAATTTTGGGGATCTCCCCAAGTATACTACAAAGTAGGCTTGATTTGCCGGACCCCACCGATCCACAAACTGCAACCTTGTAACCCTTCATTATTTTAATTTTCTTTGTAATCTTAATAGTAGATTTCCTCGGGTTCTGATCACTTGTTTCCCAAGCATATTCTCCAGTCTCAATTTCAATTGCAACGTCAGATTCTTGTGAACTGTAATACGCTATCTGCTTTCTTTGACCCACTTCTCCGATAAACTCTTGGATACGATCAATAGAGACTTTTGTTTGAGCAATCATGGACATGAGCTCAGGCAGGTTATAGATAGGTTCTTGCAGAATCGTGAAAGTAGCTAAAGCTGAGAGTACTGTACTTGTTGTTAAGGGTGTGTTTAATAAAATGCAGACACCAAAGGTAATCACAGATACTAGAGTTGGTGAAGCCCAAAAGAGAAAAGCTATTGCAGAGCTTACATAGAGATATGCTCTCAGCCATTTTCTCTCAGTCTCCCTGAATTGAAGAAGCTTCTCCAAAAACTTGGATTCCCATGAATATAATTTCAAAACTCTCATGCTCTTTAAAGTCTCTGAAGTTGCTTTGATTCTTGAGTCCTTAGCTTCCATGATCCTGGAGTGCAGCTTTTCTTGCACATTGGCCAATGGAGTGTTGCTCACCATAACAAAAACAGTGGAAGATAGTGCAGCAAATGATGGGGCAGCACCGAGATTCCTGTACAATATTACAAGGGCTAAAAATACCTGAAGTGGTAGCAACCATACTCCATGAATGTTCCAGCAGAAATCCCCAATTCTATCCACATCCACATTGACCATATTTATGATCTTACCATTGTTTGGACTAGAAAATTTGACCGACAATGATTTCTTGTAGATTAGTGCTATAAGAGCTGCCCTTACTCGTATGCCAATTCGCTGAGCGCCAAAATACCATTGCCGTTGAGTCAGTGATTCAATTGTCTTTGCGAAAAAGAAGATAAATGCAAGAATCAACCCATAGAGGTAGCTTGAATCCTCGTGTTTCTCAGTCAAGAAATTCACAAAACTTGTGATCAGAAGGGGACCCATATAAGAGGCTATTGTATTAAGTCCTGCAAAAGACGAGAGAAGATGGAAACAAGACAAAAAGAGTGGAATAAGACAGGAAAAGAGAGGCTTGCTATATATGTTAAAGAAACAAGAAGAAATAAGTACCAGCAAAAATCCCATTGATGGTCAGAGATTTCCATATAGCATCAGCTATGGCCTTAGTCAAGTTAGAAGTTTCACTTTTCCTTTTCCAAAGTGAATCTTCAAGCAATAAGCAAGCATTCTTAGCTGTTTCTGATTGAGGAACTGAAGGTATGTGAGAGAATTCTAGTTTTTGTTTTCTTCCCCAACTAAACAATGGATTTAACCATTGGAATGTGATTTGACTCCAAATTCTAGCGTTAGTAAAACTAGCTGAATCTCTTAACTCACTTTTAGACTCAGTAAAACGAAATCTTAGAGCTTTGAAGCAAAGGAATATTGACAATGGAAAAGAAACTAAATCAACAATATTAGTTTCAGGCAAGTAATTAGGCAATTCTATGGAACCAAAATGGGTAATCAAGAAAAAAGAGAAAGAAAGTGAATTGAAAATGCAGGAAAAAACCCACCAAAGAATGACCATTACAGGCCACCTGTTGACTTCTCTAGGATTTGCGTGTTTAGAATGGTAAAAAGCAACCACTGCAGCTGAAATCCAAGTGACTGATAAGAAGATGGATTTAAAGTCGATCACTTTCAGATCCCAATATTCAAAAAACTCAAAACCGAGATTCAAAATGGCAATGAAGACATTACAAAGAACAATGACTCTGGTTAACATGGTACATCTCTCCCTAGAGAAATCACCACCACCTCCTCTCCTTTGTTTCAAGAGTCCCACCAAAAGACATGCCAATAACAGTATGGAAAAGACTACATTGGTAATAACTATGAACATATCCAATCTAGCTGCTAACAAAAAATCCCATTTCACCTTATTATTTCTCAACCAATCAGAAAATTTGAAGCCAAATACAAAAACAACACCCACCAAACGACCAGAAAGAGTGTCTGCCATGTGTAAAGACCTGCAAAAACACAAAACAACAACCATCACCAAAACAATGATAACCCATTACATAAATCAAGAAAACAATGAAAACCCATTAAAGAAATCAAGAAAACACTTGGGAACAAAACAAGAAGCAGTCATTTGGATTATGTCATTGCCAAAGATCCAAACCTGCAAAAAATGTAAAGAGAAACTACGTGTGGAATTTAAGAGTTGGTGAGACGTTTAGGATATATATATATATATATATATATATATATAAAATACTAAAAACAATCGCCATCGCCATATCTTTAAAACTTTTGTTGCATTGTGCTATCCCGTCCAGTTCTATCATTGAAAGAGTAATGTGTCATAAGCGCATTAATATGGACGAGCACAAAAACGGGACCAAAACAAGAGATACAAACCGCTCCAAGAATATGTTTTTATATATATATATATATTAATTTTTGGGATTCTCCGAGTCCTGAACAGTCAATTTCAGGATATGTATGTCATGTCGTCATTTTAATGACATTCCCATGTTTGATTATAAATTTATAGACAATTTGCGCGTTACACAAACTATATTTCTATTTATATTTAAAATAATTATTTAATTAAAATTTTAATATATAAATAAATTATTGATTTGTGATTATTAATAAAATATTTTTAATAAAAATGAAATAGATAATAAAATATAAAGATATATTATTTAGTTACTCTTTAATAAGATAATCACAAATAGTAAATATATTTAAAAGTGTTTAAAAAAAAGTAAATTATTAATGAAATACTTATAATATATATACTTGAATCTAAAAATTAATAAATATTAAATTAAAATAATCAATAAAAGGTTAAAATTGATTTTTATATTTATTATAAAGTTCTATACATTTTTTTATGTACATGTATGTGAAAGATTTAACAATAGTTTGTTATATCAGAATATATATAATCAAACTCAAAATTTTTATCACATTAGTATTTTATCTTAACTTTATACAGATATAATAGATATCATGATATTTTTTTATAAATATTTTTTTCATTAAAATCCATATTAGGACAATTATTTCATCCTTCTCAATCTTTCACATAAATTTGTGGGTGAAAAACTCAATCACCAAAATGCTTCACCTATTAAATTTCTTTCTTCTTCCTTTTTTTTTTTTTTTTTTTTAAAGATGAAAGCATGTAGCTACTTCAATCCTATATGTACATATATATTTGTTAAAGCGATATGACAACAAATATGTAATCAACTTTTTAGAATAGGTTTCCTAAAAAAAAATATTTAGAATAGGTGTAATTAGATCATATTAAGTTATTTTTTGAGTTAGATTATTTTATCAAATGAAAGGATAAAAAGAATTTTAAATTATTTTAAGATTTTAAGTGAATTACTCATAATTTTAACTATTTAAAAATAAAAAATATTATTATAACTTTTATACAAATTTTAAATATTTTTAATAACTTAAATTGAATTATTTGAATGTACATGTCGATCAAATCAAGACTGATTATTTTAGATTGATCCACAAATCAAATTAAATTAAGTCAATTTGACCTGAAAATTTTCAATTAGAATCAAATTGAATTAATTCACTTTTTCAATGGATTCAAATCAAGTACAAAACTGTTACTCTACCTCTATAATATTCCCATATATCAAATTATGATTTAAATACTCCCATATATAGAGTTATGATTTAAATATGCCATTAATTCCAAAACTAATACTTGCATATTCTTGAGAATGCTCATGAATATCATATTATTGAATTAATTTATTGTCGATGCTGATTTTATTAAAGAATTTAAATATATATATATATATATAATTTAATGATTAAATATATTTTTTAATTGAGCAAAATCTAATTTTGAATTCCTCTCTCTAGATATATACCATTGCAATATTTTTTTAATAAATAAAACATGTCATGTTGAATTCATAATTAGAATCTAGAGAGATTCAAGGGAAAAGGGAAGTATGCAATGATTTGAGCAATAATGTAGTAGATAACAATACGGAAAATACGAGGATTTCTTAGTCATACTATCCAATGATTATTATATAACGAAACTTTGGCCTATGGGACCCCAAAGAAAAAAAAAAAAAAAAAGTAAAACAATATATCCATAAATTGCAATTTTAAAATGTCCTGAATTTAGGCTTCTTGTTTTTATGTGCCTTCTGATTATGCTAAATGGAATCTACATCAAACTATATATATCACATGATAATTTAATTAATTTATTTTTTCTAATTCAGAAAAAAAAAAAAGAATCATAGTTATTTTCATATAAAAAATATATTTCCTTCATTTCACAATATTCATAATTTTTTAAAAATATTTTTATTTCAAAATATATGTCGTTTTATAATATTAAAATAATATTTATTAATTTTTTTCAAACTTATTATTATTACTTTTTTTTATTTCTCTTAACAGTAAAGTTTTAATTAAATACAAATTAGAAATATATTAATTTATATTAATAAAACTTATTTTTAATTAATTATTTTTTAATATATATGTATAATTGTAAAATAAATATTATGAAATGAATAAAGTATATAATTTTAATGAGACGATGATATCATAATCGAATAATGTACAATCACTACTTTTTTATAAAGCAACCAACCGACCTTGAACAAAGTGTGTTGGAATATGTAGAAGATTAGATTGAAAGAAGATAGTGATTTTGTCCTATGATAAGATTCAAATTTGTATATATTTTTATATTTTTTTAAATATTTATAATAAATATATTTTTGAGTTAGCTATCATATGAATTAAATATTAATTTTAATTTTTTAAAGAAATGTCAATGAATCTTAATTTATTAATATATATAAGTAGTTATAAATTGGATAATATTGTTAATTATTTTTATAATTAACCAATTGGACAAGTTTGACACTGAAAACATGTACCAATATTTTTATTAAAAAAAAAAAAAGATAAAAATCATGAATATATTCCACAGGGACAAAGACATGGAATTTTTTTGCTTTTCCAGTGCACGCATGCGGAAAAGGCTTTTGGGTCCACATTGAAGATTCCAAGTCAATGTCAGGCCGCTGATGGACACTCATCATCTATTGTACAGCTGTCGTTTTGTCAGCCAGAATTTTAAAGTGATGAATATTATGAAATAAATTTTTTTTAAAAAATAACAGTTAATATGAAATGGAAAGAGCATAATTAACTTGTAGATTATATTTACACATGCTATAATTTTTTAAATGTGAAATACAGTATTATTTAAACGTAGAAAGCAATACGTTTGATTTTTCACATCAAATCAACCAATAGTATACACTTCCATTTCGTAAAGAAAATGATAGTAAATATAATTAGCTTGATATAAGATCTAAATGCCATATTTAATATAATTAAATATTTCCATTCAGTGTAATTATTCTTTTCCACATCGATTGTAATAATTTCTATCCATTATATTCATCGTATATAGACTATATATTTTTTCAGAGACTTTTAGGATATGTTTGGATCATATAATTGAAATTAGAATTCATAATTGTAATATCAATTTCAATTCTATCATAATTGAAATTGAGCAAAAATTGTAATTTTAGTGTTTAGATTATAAAGTAACAAAATTGAAATTGAGCTGAAAATATAATTCAAATTCTAATTCTAATTCTAACGTTTGGAATTCAAAATCATATAATTAGAATTACAGTCACAATTTTGATATTTAAATTTATAAAATTTATAATTTTAAGGTTCAATTTGATTTTGAATATATAAAAATAATCAAATATGTAAAGAATAAAAATATAATTTGATTATAAAATATATGAAGAGGTAAAAATATGCAAAATGACATGTTAACTTTAAATAATTCAACTCAAATTAATAATCTTAGTAATTTTTTTATGAGAATCATATTAAAATTATTTTAAAAAGGTCACGAAGTAAAAAAAGTATTTTACGTAAAATTAACTCAATGTTTTTTTTTTTGCATACAATATTATCTCAACATCTTGCAAAATAAAAATAATAAATCAATTTTTTTAATTCAATTCAGTTTAGGTATAAATTTGATTAGGTTTTGATTTCTTTTAAAAAAATCAAAGAATTTAGTTTTGTTTTGTTTTCTATTAAAAAAATATAATTAAACTAAATTAAATCAAATTTGTCAATATCAAATCAAAATAGGTTAAACTATATAAAATCATATCAAATCCTATTTAAAATTTATTTTTGTATTAAAAATATAAAAATCTATCAAAAACATAATATTTGTTTTAAAATATAAAAAAATATGTTGTAAGAACTATTATTTTATACTAAAATATTTCAAATTATTTTTTAAAAAAATTGATTTCAATCAAACCGAATCATAATTGAAATGAATTAAATCAATTTGATTTAGTATGTTGATTTATAAATTTAGTTAGTTTGATTTGATTTATATTTAAAATAATTTTTTAGTTTCGTTATTGTATTCTGTTCGATCCAATTTGATTATATTTTATTCAATTTTATTGAATTTAATTTGATTAAATTCAATTTAGTTCGATTGAATTTAGTTTAATTCAGTTAAATTCAATTTGATTTCAATTCAAATATCTATCTCTATGGTTGGTTATAATTTTTTTTATAATTCTAAATTTTAGTGTTTATGAACTGGGTAAAGAATTTTAAAATGGAATAACTTATGATTTTAAATTCCATATAATTAATACAAATTATAATTCAAAATGAATTATCCAAACTGCAAAATAACAATTTTACAATTTAATTCTAATTTTAAAATTTAATTTTAAAACCAATTCTATCATCCAAAATTTTTTTTAATGATTTTAGACTTAAGTTCAAACTCCACTAGCTGCCTACCAGAAGAGAAAAGACCTCATCAATTTGGTCATATCTACCAAAACTTTGTTGTAATAGCTTGCGTGTACAATAATAATTTGTTTTCAAATCTCATATTTGAAAAACATAAAACTTACAATAGAATATAAGATTAGATAAAATTTATTTTTATATTAAAAGTAAACAATAATAAAATATTATAATATTATTTTAATTACTTACAATATTAAATTTTAAAATTTCAAACGTATCCTTTTGAAAGTGCCAAGTTAAGGATCATTAATTTTTCTTTATTTTACTATAAACATTAATGATTTGTCTTAAGATAATATTTTTCTTTTTTTCATTCTTATCTATAACTCTTTTTATTTCACAAATTTCAAAATATAAAAAATTCTTATCTATAACTCTTCATAAATTACTGTTTGCAAGTTTTTCCCCTTATTTCTATAAATATTAATAGTTGATCTAAATATACTATAGTTCTTTTTCCTTCTTTATCCATAACTTTTTTAATTTCATAATTTTAAAACATAAAAAATTCATAGAACAGTCTTTGAAAATTACTGTCTGTAGGTTTAATACTAAAAAATAGTGTTTTCCAAGCTTCAAAATCTGTTATTAACCCACAGTTCCAACATATATTAGTATTTTTAAAAAAAATAGTGAATTTTACACATCATTTTTAAAATTCAATCTTAGATAAATATTATATCAAAGATTATGTCATCTAATTTTGATCAAAATCTCAAATTTATTATAATTGTCAAAACCTTTGCAAAATTGGCAAAAATTTACCAAAATTAAAATAATTAGATATAATTATCAAAACACGCAAACGTTTAGATTTTTTGAGCAATAGACCTTTTTAAACTGTTCCACCAAATGCTTAAATTATTAAATTATGAGTACATATATATCATAAGTAAATATATTGCAACCTAATAAATATGGGTTTGATGAGAAAAAAATCTACATCTCAAATCTTTTAGCAGGCAATTTTGTTCAAAATTAATTAAATTTATGCCAATTTTAGATAATTTCAAATCTAAAGATGGGGGAGCTTATATTATTTGCTAAAATAATTGTCATTTTTGCTTTAAAAAATTATATTTTTAGTTGCAAAACTGATAATTAGCTTAATTTTTAAAAATAAAAATTATAAAAGGCTAATAATTTTATTGATAATAAATTTCAAATAATTTGGAAAAATAAAAGTAAATTATTTTTATTTATTTTTTAAAATTTTCAATTGATATGAATCCAACAAGTTTTTTTTTTTTTTATATATATATACATAATTTACATATAACTACCGCATTAAAGAATGATAGTAGAATTTTAAATTTGAATACAATTGATATAAATTTTGTTAATTTTTAATATCACTTATTCTATAAATTTTGAGTACAGTTGTAAAAATAAAAAATTAATTTTTTTTGTCTATTAAGCTTAAAATACATCATATTATAAGTTGTATATATTATTTACATATTTAATTAATTCAATTGTAATTGAGATTATAATGTATGATATAAAAATGAAGAAGAGTGATTATGAGATATACTCGGAAAAAAAAAAAAAACGAAAATGAAGAGAGTGATTATAAGATGTATTAAAGAAGAAAAAGAGAGTGATTATGAGAAGAAATATTTTTAAGATTAAATTCAAGATTGAATTGATTGATTAGTTAACGTTGATTCGATTGGTTCAACCTATGATATTTTTAAAGAAAAGTTTAATATTTAAAAATATTTTAAAATCATAAAATTAGTATAATATGATAAAATAATGAAAAATATCATTAACATTTAAACTTTAAATAAAATAATATAATTTTTAAAATATTTTTAATTTTCATAGAATGACATAATTTTTAAATTGAATTTATTCAATGTAATTTTATTTATTTTAATTAATTATTTAATGATTTATTTTTAATCTCTAATTGAATTAAATTATTAATTAATTTTTTATTTTATTGATTTAACCAACCAATTTGATTCGATTATCAAAATATGAATGAGAGTACTCAAATTGAGTAAGTGTGGACAAAATGATGAAATCAATGAACCCAAAATGGCAACACATGCGAAACAAAAATACAAAAGGAGAGTTTGGAAGTTTGATTCATATTGATATCTAGAAGATGTGAGATTTATATATATATAGAAACAATACCACAATTCATCAACTCTCCACCATACATATATCCACCGGCTTTTATATTCATATCTGTAGGCTCAAAACTGGTAGGATAATTAATGATTTATTTATTTAATAATTATATAAATATTTATATTCACTTAATTCATATAAATTTTAACTTATTTATTCATTTAATTTTTAAAATAATCTGTATTACATCACTTTGTTTATAGATTTTTTATTGGATAGATATTTTGCTCATGATAAATCAAAGTATAATCAATCAATCAATATTTACAATTAATATTAATTTTTTATTTAATTTTAGACGAGTGATTATTATTTATCAATTATTTATTTATTTAAAATAAAATTTTAATATTTATCAAACTAACTGTTTGACCCACTAGAAATTAGAATTTTTTGTATAAAACTACTTAATTAAAAATAGTTATTAATAAAAGTAAATAAATCATTAAAAGAAACTTACTTTTACATATATATATATATATATTATGATTCTTTTATTTTTCTCTTCCACCACCGTATAATAGTATTAATTATAACAAGAACTAATTAAATAAAAAGCAATAAAATTGCAGGCGAATTTAATTAATTATAACAAAAAACTTATCTTACATAATATGAGAAAACTCAATTGTCTTGATAACACAAAATGATTAATGTTGATGATTAATTAATTAATTAAAACATTGAATGATAGCATCAAATTTTAACTTTTTTTTTATTTAAACCAAATTTGGATGTGGAAATTAGAAAGATATATGAGAATAGTTAATTAATTTATAAATTTTATATTTTCTCTTTTTGCCCAAATTGCAACTAGAAAGGGAGTTTAAATTTAAGGTTTAGAAATTTAGATACACAAATCAACGAAATTGAAGATGGATCCAAGAACAAAAAATAACATAAAAGTGTATGCATATGTGCTTACTAAGTACTTAGGAGTTTTATGTAGCAACCCTGAAAACAAAAATAAATGAATAAAGGACCCACGACGCGCATTGCCCTCCACATGAACCAGCTTTTGGGCTCACACTTAGCATGTTTGGCATTGCTATAGAAAAAATCTAATTTTGAAATAAAAAAATTTTAAGAAATTTTCTCTTTAATTGATTATAATTTTTTAATATTTTTTATGAGTAAAAAATTTAATTTTAAAAAGTTTAACTTCGAAGCTTTTATGTATAATAATTTTTTTAATTATAAAATTTATATTCAAAAAATTTATGGTTAGATATAAGAAAATATCTCTTGTACTTTTTGTCTCAAAATCATTTTTTTTTAATAGCAATGCCAAACATGCTAGTGTTCTATCATTTTTCTTGATTCTTTAAGTGATTTGAATATATTCATACTACCATTTTTCTTTTTTTGGCCATAATACAATAGGGAGGGAGGTTTTGAATAAAAAAATCTATAGCGATCATTTAAGTCAATCTTTGAGTGCGTAAAAAAAAAAAAAAAACCACATTACAGGAAAGCCTACCCTTTAATTTGGCTATGACCATGACAGTGGAGGGAGACGACATGCGTGATGTATCCACGTGGTTGATCTGAAATATTGTCTGCAACTACAAGAAAGAAACTGCACATATGATCAAATTAAGAAAAATCCTTTAGCTTCGAGACCGTAAATGAATTATATTTTATCAAAACGTTACATAAATGATTAAAAAATAACACAAATTTTTCACAAATTATATTGTGGACCATATTATTTCATGCATCAAGAATTTTTTTTTGAATTTGTTATATTGTTGAGTGAGGATAAATACGTATTTCAATGAGGATCATCTACCCCAAGATTGAATGGAACAATTTCTAAAGCATAATTCATTTTGTATTTTTCAAATTCAAAGTTCAAAAACTATTAAACAATTCTATTAAAATTATAGAAAGCAAATTAGAGTACACTCTTATTACATTAAAATTACATGCAAAAAATAATGTATATAAACAAAATGAGGGTCATCTACTCCAAGGTTTCAACTAACCTTCCCTATAGGGCTTCAACGAGGACCATCTATCGTAAGGCTGAATGGAGTAGTTTCTGGAGCATAATCCATTTTGTATCTCTCAAATTCAAAGTTAAAAAACTATTAAACAATTATATTAAAATTATAGAAAGCAAATTAGAGTAATATATTATTACACTCTTATTACATTAAAATTATATGCAAAAATAAAATTATATGCAAAAATAATGTATAATAATAAAATGAGGACCATCTACCCTAATACTGGATGGAGCAATTTATGAAGCATAATCCATTTTGTATTGCTCAAATTCAAAGTTAAAAAACTATTAAACAATTACATTAAAATTATAGAAAGCAAATTAGAGTAATTTATTAGTACACTCTTATTACATTAAAATTACATTAAAAAATAATGTATATTAACAAAATGAGGACCATTTTCCCCAAGGCTTCAACTAACCTTCCCTATACGGTTTTAATGAGGAACATCTACCCCAAGGTTGAATGGAGCAATTTCTGGAGCATATCCCATTTTGTGTTTGTCAAATTCAAAGTTAAAAAACTATTAAACAATTACATTAAAATTATAGAAAGCAAATTAGAGTAATATATTGGTACTCCCTTATTATATTAAAATTACATGCATGAATAATGTATATTAACAAAATGAGGACCATCTACCCCAAGGCTTCAATTAACCTTCCCTATACGACTTCAATGAGGATCATCTACCCCAAGGCTGAAATGGAGCAGTTTTTGAAGCGTAATCCATTTTGTATTTCTCAAATTCAAAGTTAAAAAACTATTAATTAAAATTTTAGAAAGCAATAATTAAAATTTTAGAAAGCAAATTAGAGTAATATATGTTGTCCCTAGGCACCAAGAAGGGGGGTTGAATTGGTGTAAAAAAATTTAAAATAAGGATGAAGAGAAGAAGAAAGAATAGTAAGGACTCAAAGATTTTATAGTGGTTCGGGCAAAACAATCCCTACGTCCACTCCCCAATCTCTCAATTGGATATTTTACTAAGTCAATGGTGTTTTTCAAGCTCACACCCAACTTGCTACAATTTGTGTTTTAATGGCTAACACACAACCTTACAACAAAGTGTTTTCTAGGCTAACACAAAACCTCACTCAAGTGTTTTAGCAGGCTAACACTAAAACCTTTTTCTTAAAGTGTTTTGGTAGGCTAACACAAAACCTTACAACCTGGTGTTTATTGCTCACACCTAACAAATGTAAAGAAGATGAAGAAAGTGAGTAGCAAAGACTTAAGAGCTTTCAATG
>CATIWR010257302.1:0-66986 GCA_949677035.1 Omphalea diandra | reverse complement strand
TCTTATGGGTTCACAAAAATAGCATTATCCAGTTGGTTTTCATTGACTATATCATTCAGAAATCTTTAGAGATATGAAGGTAGCCAGCCAATGTGGAGGCCTATCTCACAGTAAGGTGTATGTGAGTTGGAGACAATGTGGTCTTTGGCTAATATTATAGATATTGATCTGACTTTCAAACCTAAACTGTCCACAATTTTAATCTCTTGAAAATGAAAACCATCTACTTCTCCTCTAATTAATTAGAATTTGAACTGGTAATTAACTTCATAATTTTTAGACTATTTCTATTCCAATGAGCCAAAATTCATTGATAGACATATAGATTTGCTAATATTCCGAATGCATAACGAATTAAGGTTTGGCGATGAACCAGCGTTGCGTCAAGATGAAATATGCCAGATGCGTTTGGTTTATGGCGTGGATGCACCTGAAGGGACCGTGGCAGAGTGATGGAGATAGAAGCTATCGGTTGAAATCTAAAGTTACCATCACTCTTTTGGACCATCCACTTGTCATTTAATAGAATGTTCACATGTATGCATAGACAGACAGCTCACACTCACATGCCATCATCAACTCCCTAATATACGCTCCAATTATCGTACGTGGGGTCCTGTTCATGCATGCATGTTCGTGCCTGAAGAAAAGGGCCATCATTTTGATGGCTTATTAGTGCCCACTACCCATTACATTAGAGCCTCCTGAGACCTGAGTCTTGATGATATCTAAAATGAATATATGTCATCTAGTGAATAAGATCTTCTCATATTAAAACACTAGAGTGCCATTCGGCCATTCTTTTTCAGCTGGAATGTCACGTTATAATCTATTATTATATAGTGGATATAAAAAAAATCGAATTCGAGACCTTCACTCACCACAGAAATATATTTTATCACTAAACAATGTCTACATGTAAAACTATAATTCATTATTAGTACTATGAGTCGAATACAATGTCAGTTAATTGCTAGCATTAGTGAAGAAACTAATAAGATGGAAGAAAATACAGTAGAAAGAGAAGTAGAAGTGAGAGACAATTATATTCGTATTGAAGAAGAAAAACAGTTGCTACTATTTATAGTACACGTGTTAAGAGCCTATTTGCAAACTAGTAACAGCTTGTGTAACAAACTAACCAGGTCCATTAAATTAATATGCTATATTCTACAATTAAATCTAATTTTCTTCATTAAAAAGCTTAGTTTGACACTTGAGAGGCGAAATTATTGTGCAAAAGCCAATGAAAAGTTTAAAGAAATATGCAGAGTACCTGTTTGAATTCCAGACTATTTTCCATAACAAATATTATTTCATATGTTTATGTTCAGTATATATTACATTCACTTATTTAAAGCAAGTTAAAGAAAATATTTTCAAAATTAGTTATTCATGTAGATATATAAGCTGTTATGATGTTGAATTTGTTGCATTCCACGTTCATCACATAGAAAATATTTAAGGGGTCATTTGGTTAGACAAAAAAAAACCTCTAAAATGGATGATTCTAATTTCTTATATTTCTTTCGTCTATAAATGCATCGAAATCAGAATATAATATTCCCTCAAAGAAAGGAATAACCCGTTTTTTCTTTCTTAAAATCAGAATGACATTCTCCAAATACGAAATAACCCATTTTCCCTTCTCTCTAGGAAATGAGATTTCTATTTCCGTAAAAATAAAGTCAAAAATATATAATTTGTTCAACCTAATAAATATTTGGTCTATAACATATATAATATCAAAATTAAAAATATAAAATAAATTATTAAGTTAAATATTAAAATAATAGAAGTATAAGAAAAATGTAATTTATTATAGTTTTTAATTAACATAAACATAATATAATAATTCCATTCTTAACTATAATATACTATGTATTTTATGTTTAGTATATAATAATATAGAAATTTTATATTATTTATCAATTTTAATATTATAACGAACAAATTTGAATTCTCTACCAAATTAAATACATAGAAAAATAATGATTTTTTTCAATTTCATTTGATTAGCTTTTTAATTTCAATTTCAATTTTAAAATTTGAACCAAATAATGAAACTTGAATTCTTTTTTTTTTTTTTTTTTTTTTTATGTAACATAGATTATTGAAAGCAATAAACCAAATTACAGTTTCTATTAAAAAATATGGCAATTCTACTTTTATATTCAAATAAGTCCGCGATATTATCACTATTACAAATAGTTAATATATCAATTTAAAGAAATTTTTCACAAACAAGGCTTTAAAACCATTTCCATTTGGCTAAATTAGATCAAATTTCACATGGGTTGCCGCAAGTATTCTGCAATAATAATTAAGGCATGGAAGAGGAATTAATTGATGGTACCAACTAAAATTAAATAGATATAAATTCAGTCAACATGTTTACTTCTGCTCTATCTTGCTAGCTTGTTAACCTCAATTGCTTGCATAATAATGGCAATGTTCACAGCATCCAACCCTACCACGATAACAATCGCCTATATATATATATATATATATATATATATATATATATCAACCAACCTGTGTCAATAACTCCGAATCATCCTTCAAAGAAATAGTTTAGTCGGCAAGCATAGTTATCCTCCTATATTGAACTGATCTGGTTCAAAGAAATAGACCTAATCCCAGTGTCTCCAAATAGTAGAACTCATATGGTTCATTATCACAGTGAAAACATGCGCGGAAGCAGGCAATAATGTGCATAATTAATGTTGCTTTTTGGTCTTGTATCTAATATTAATTACGGTTCTCTATAGCTAGCTTTCCGTACAATGAAGCCTTGAAGCAGGTCACGTAATATTAGTTTCTCTAGGCCCCATTGCTGTTCTAGAAAAATCAGATCTGTCATGTGAAAAAGGAATTAATGGGAGAGACGAAATAGGAGAATAAAAGAGGAGTAAGACAGAGAGATCACGGCCGGTCAATCACTTGAAGGCAATGATATATAGGAGAGGATTGTGGCCTAAGAAGTAAGGACAAATGCATTATAATTAGGGGACAATGCATCAAATTTTGATACATACTCGACTTCACCAATCAAAAGTTTATGGATGCTTCGATACTAAATTAACTAATGAGTAAGCAGGACAACTGGCAAAGTCTAATAGCATCAATTTGTCAACATTGACTGGTCAGCAAATAACTAATTATTATAGCATGATTTTTTTAAAAAAATATTGGTTTAATTGATTGACAATTTTCTCTTTTTTATATTAAAAATATTTTCGAACTAGCTCATATATAATTAATACTTTTTCTGTCTCAGAAAAGTGTCATTTTCATATTGTTAAAGAAAATGTATTTAATATTTTGTCAACTCACTATTTATGGTATATTTTTTATTTATACCCTGAATTATATTTAATGAGAAAATAAATATACTTTCTAGTTTAGTAATTAATGAAGGTTAATTAGAAAGTTTACTTATAAATATTTTTTATTTAATAAAAATAGCATGTATTTTGTGACATCTTAAAAAGAATAGTAGACGATAACTTTTTTGAGATGAAGAAAGTAATTTTTAATATTTGAATTAAATTGTGAATATTTTTTCTTTTTATACTCTCATAAATGCACTATATATAAATATTTTTTATTTAAAAAAATTAGCATGTATTTTGGGATATCTTAAAAAGAATAGTAGATGACAACCTTTTTGGGACAAAGAAATTAATCTTTAATATTTGAATTAAATTGTGAATATTTTTTCGTTTTATACTCTCATAAATGCACTATATATTATAATATATTAAATAGATGAAAATAAGCAAAACTAAATGAAGTTTAAAACGGTTATGACTCTTCCGAATTTAAGGTTTTAGTTGAAGTATTTATATATGCACACAAATTTGAAGTTAAAACTTAAAAGACTAAAGAAATAATCAGGTAATTTATGTGAAAAAATAAAAATAAAGAGGGATATATTTGATTCAAACTATATATATCTGCATCTACACATAACAGAACTACTGTAATGCATGCGATTTTGCTTCATACATAGAAGGATAATCATCACAACCCACTTTATAGTACGGCTGGGGGATGATTGTGGTGGTGGGGTATGTTCGACGTATCAACAGGAAATGCACTTTTACAAGGGATGGCAATAACCTTTTGTACAATGTGACAAAAACGATTTTCGATTTATATATGTGACATATGGAGATTATCAACTTTTTCACTTCTTCTCCTCTTGATTTTCCCCCCCAGTGGACATATAAGACCATAGTGAAATGTTTTTCACATTAATACTTTTTCCTTCTTCTTCTTTTTTTTTTTTTCAAAAAAAAAAATAGTGTGGGTAGGAATTAGGATGTGGGCAGGATGCCCTTCCCCTCTTTTAGAACACTTTCAATCTATCGCAAAATTAATCACTCACATATTTCTATTTTCTTGGAAGGAGACGATTCATTATATATGTTAATGGGTCTACTTGGAAGATTCAATTTGAAAAGAGAAAACTGAGACAATTGCTCTACATAATAATTCAATTGAATTTTATAAAATTTAAACACATTTCCAAGAAAAAAATTGGTAATTTTAAATAAAAATCAAAATATTGTTTGGAGTTATTCACTCAATGTTTTTCTTGATTTATCCATTTACTCACTTAATCTTTTTTATAAAAAATAAAATAATTTTAGGTGATTTGATTCAAATTATTTGTGGAACCTGAAGAGAAATTTTTTCTTAATTTATTTGGAGAAATATTCCTCAAATGATAGAAGATTATTATATATTGAGTTAAGATTTGATTTCAGTAGAATTAAAAGTAATTAACTTTGTAAATAAAATATTTTAGGATTTTTTTTGTCTATTAATGTGAAAGACTTGAATTTAAGAAAAAAACAGTTATTGTCTATTATTGTGGATTTTATCTATTATGATTGAGGATTGTTCACATGATCTAGCTATGTTTAGACAAAAATGAGATACAAACTATTCTATTTATTATGAAGATATGAATTATGTAGTACTTTGTGGTGTTATAACACATGTATTGAAATATATTTTATGTCATAAAAATGATCTATATAATTGCATGATTGAGAGATGTTTCAAGTGTCATGAATTAATAAGTTTAAAGAGTGTTTTGAACTTGATGATATTATAGCAAGTGGTAAAAGATATTTTTGATAAAGATTTTAGTGAGTTAGATTAAAGATGGAGTTCCTATTATGACAGTGCAACTATATTGATGAAGTCCCAAGATTTATGAAGAATTGAAATTAAGCTGATCTTGATGCAAGATTAATTGAAGTTGAGAGATTATTTACTTTTTTTTTTTTTAAAAAAAGAAGCAAATACGTTACACCCAAGATAAAATTAGAGTTAGAAAATTTAAAAGATTCAAATTCAAGAATGTATGAAAAATGATAATTAGAGACATTCACAGGTTTGAGATATATATAATTGAAAAATTCTGAGTTAATATGGAGATAAGATTTAACTCAAATTTATTATGAGATTTAAAGAGAAACTTGTTTAATTTTATTTTTTTATGAGATTAACTTTTGCTAACTAATTAAATAAATTCGGAAAATTGTCTCTCCAAATTTCAAACAAAATGTTAAATCTAATCCCATCATTAAAAACAATTCAGAAGCACAAAACTTCATACTGTTAAAAAAATATTCCATAGAAATTCTACAATAAATTTTGAATTCAAAACATATTGGCAGACATCTAGGTTTTAGAGAGCTATTAATTGCTTAATCAAGGGTACATTTATTTCAGAAAATACATTATCTGCAAAAAAATATGAAGAAATATTTTTTAAATAAAATAATTTTATTTTTCATTGTTTAATTGCAACAATTAAAAACAATGAGAAATTGAAGTTTGTTAATAATTTTATCAAATTTTGCAAACTAATTTTTAAAATTTTATAATATTTAAGTGAAGCAAATCATTCTGTTTCAAAAAAAAAAAAAGCGTGCAAATCATTCTTTTGTAAATGACTTAAACGTTGCTTTTGATTAATAAGATATTTTATAAAACATTTTACAAAAAAAAAAAAAAAATCTGTGGAGCAAAGAAAAAGGCATTTAAGTATTACTTCCAAAATTATCAACGGTAAAAAACATGGTGACTGACCATACTAACTTTGGTCAAAGTCCAAACAATGTTCAACCATATGCTACTCTGTCTCTCTCTCTCTCTAATAGCAGCAATTATTGTATGAGAGACGGCTGCATTATGTGATAGAGCATCTAAAACCATGGTGGTGTTTGATGTTTAATAGCTGGGCTTTGCACGAAAACTGACTAAAACCACGCATTCATTCAAAATTTGTTTATTATTATGGTCCCCTACTATTGCCTCTTGAGCACTTGAGTTCTTGCCTTGGAATCTTTTACGGCCGAGTCACTGTTGTTTGCTCTTCCTTATTTTAATGTGCATAGTAACCCTAACCCTAACTCTCTCAATCTGTCAAAACTCCAAAGTCTGTGCTCCCTTTGTCAATTCCCTATCCCAGTTACTATCATCAAACTTCTTATTGTCTAGTTAATCACTATTATCATTTTCCAACATCAAGTCATATATTTTTTTTAATTTATGCAATAAGAAATTCTTAAATTTTATTCAATGTTTTTTTTATCGGTTAAAATAATATCTCCATACATTGTCTAGAGAATTCAGAGAAATTATATTCTCCTTATCTCCTAATGAATTTTAACTCAAAAATCACAAAAAATGAACATATTCTCTCCCACTTAATCCAACATCCATTTGTATCAAAATCTTTAACATTTTAATGTAGGAGCATAGATAATCAAGGGTATATAGAAGGATCTTTTACACTGTGTTTGGAAAAATGGATGGTAAGGTAAGGTAAGGTTTTTTAAAGTATGATAAGGTAAGGTTTGGTAGGGTAAAATGAATAGTTTAACCTCATTTTGTTTGGAAAGAAGATAAGGCAAAGTATTGTTTATAGTTTCCTTTGTTTTACTGGAAGGTAAAATATAATGAATGTTTCATATTATTGTTGTTAAAATACCTTCTAAATATAGGTTTGAAGAAAATGATTAAATATAAATTATAAAAATAAAATAAAAAAGTCAAAATAGTTAATATTAAATTAAATTAAAAAAGCAATCCTCTCAACCCACCAAATTAATGTGTTAAGAAACCAGACGTTTTTAAAAGATTTTTAAATCTTCAAAAGACCTTATATTACTGTGGGAATTAGTTTCCCAAACAGGATGTGAAGATTTTTTAACCTCACAAAACCATGCAAACTTTTTAAAAACTCCAATCCAAACAAGGGGTTAGTTTAGTTATGGTTCTATTTTGAAAGAAAGAAGTAGTTTAAAGATTAAATCTCGCGTGCGTGTGTGTGTGTATATATATATATCAATGATATGTTTGTAATTTAAAATTATGTCTGTAAGCCGAAGCTTAACTTTGATTGTACTTGCTCACTGAAACTTTGCTTTTAATTGCTAGTGTTTGTTCCTAACCATTTTTTGAGTATATGTTTCTTTTCCTGTAAAAGAAAAGAGCACTAGAGTTCTCTTGGTAATTAATGGTAACTCTTCATTTTTTTACAGGTCCCACTTGCTTTGATTGCCAGTTAATAATTGTTCTCTTTTTAAACAAAAAAAAAAAAGAGAATCTTCAAATTTTCTTTATAGTATAGATTTTTTTTCTTTTTTTTAATAGTTAAATTTTCTCTTCTTTTTGGGAGAAAAATTTCCCTTTTTGAGTTCATAGAAATTGGAAATATTCATAATATAAAAAATTTTAAAGAACATCATTCGAAATATTTTTAAAATGAAAATTGTAAATTTAAATTCTTTACTCTTAATCATTTAGATTACTAATTGATTGATATAAGTATTTGATAAAATTATTATTAGTAGTTGTTTGTATATATAATTACCAATATAAACATAAATTTTAAATAGATAAATAAAATTTAAAAATATATTTTTATTTTTATTTATAAAAATAGAACATGTTAATGAAATATTTTTTAAAAAAATATATTATTTTGAACTGAAACTATTAGATAGTCTACTAACTATCAACTCAGTGTTTTGAACTATAATTGATATACAAATTTAAAAAAAAAATTACGGAAAAAGAAAAATAAACCAATAAGTGGAATTCGTGTATTTTTATTCATGAAAACAAAATAATAAAAATATAGGCTCATCTAATTGAGAAGGATGAGGTCAGAGTTTAATCTTATCATGTGGAGTTCAAAAGGCTATAGAAGAAGAAGAAGAAAAAAAAAAAGAAATAATACAGCAGAATAATAAAAGCTAATTGAGTTTGTTTATCACATGTTTGGTTTCGTTGTTTATTGGGTCTGCTAAAGCTTCAACATTATTGTCTCCCTCAATAATAGAACAGAGGAGGGCCACAGAATGCTTGAAATAATGTGCTACTTAATAATCAAATAACATTGCCTTGTATAATAAACAAAAGATTACTCCTAAGTTCATTAGCTGTCTGGATTTAATTAGACCTGTTCAAATCTTAATGGAAGCTTTTTGAGCATTGGGCATGATATCTACCACCTGCAACTTCTCCATATGCCAAGAAAGCCCATCTACATGAACAGAAATTTGCATGTCATACCTGCAAAAGGCCAAGCAATTTTGAAGGCTCTTCTGGTCATTTAGATGCATCTCTCATATATCTTTGATTTAGCTGTCACATGGCACAAAATTACACTCTCATGTGCCCACATGCTAATGCTATCTCTCCTTCCTTTCCATGTTAGAGTCAATACAATTGAGCTTATCTTTGACTGATCCAAGTTCATAATCAATCGCTACCGGGCTAAGGGAAAAACCTTGCTTCAAATGGTCATATCAGTTTACAAGAGAATAATTATTTTGAAGACTAATTAATAATTAAAATTATTACAACATCTAACAATGTAATTCGTGTTAAATTTAAAAAGTAATGAGATTTCGCATATTATGTCAAATTTATTTTCTTGATTCACTTACAAGTAAATTATTTATATTAGAATTAAATGATCTGCGAAATCTTTGGTGCATCAATATTTATATATGAACTGACTTGAGGATTAAAGGATTTGCAAAAATCCCATGATTCGAATACAGTTTGATAATAATTAATAAATTAAAGACCAATTTATCCATATTCAATTTGTTAATGGAAACAATTTGTTTTTATTTTCGTACATAAAATAAGAGTAACAGCAACAATGAATGATAATCAATGGGGAAATACAATGGCAACATGTTCGTAAGAGGCTCCAATTACAAATGAAAATCCAATCTGCCCACAAGAACAAAAGTCAGATCAATATCATCCCAAATCTCAAGTTCTTCTCACATATTTTTAAATGTTTCATGATACTCATATGTGAGGTTTGTTATTATTTTCTTCATATCTCCTACACATATGTTAAGTGATATTTGAAGTCACTAAATAATGAAGGAAGATTTTGAAAGTTAAAAAGAATTTTATTTTCCTCAAAATCAAACTAACATAAAATGGTTCTTCTATTTTTTTTATTGAGAATTTAAAAATATAAATAAATTAAGAATAAGATAAAATTATGAACTATTTGAAACTGACTTAATATTAATTGAGTTGAACTCAAATTCAAATTTTTTGAGTTAGTTAAAAAGTCAGAATTTAAGTACTAAACAATCAACTTGATTCATAATTTAAGTAATACACAATCGACTTGAAGAATCTAATTTAACTTTAACAGGCTTATCATTTTGCTCTTTATATTTTAATATGTTTATGTAAACAATTGAATCAATTTATTAAGTTTAATAGAATTTATTTGAATTTAGATTCAAAATTTTTCAAAATTTTATGTAAATAATTAAGTTAAATTCAAATATTTCAAATATCTAGTTGAATAAATTTCAAATTTAAAAAATAAAATTTAATTGCATTCAAATCAAATTTTATAACCAAATTCGAGTTTGGATAACAAAAGTTGATTATACCTCTTACATAAAATTAGAAATTAGAAACAGTAAAGGTAGAATAGGAAGCAAGTAAAAAAACTAAAAAAGTAAAAGGTTTGTCTTTAGTTCCCAAGGTGTCCATGTGCTGTTCCCATATTCTAAACACCCTCTTACCTCACCTGTTTCTACTTCACCAGACCACACACCATTTTTATAATCTCACCGTCCCAAAAAAAAAAAAAAATTAAAAGCAGATTAATTAAAATTTTACTAGACACAGCAAAAGCATCTTCTTCCCTTTATATATCACAAATCCCATGCAAATCTTCACACACACCTCCCTAAATACCCAACTCAACAACTCTTCTTCTTCTTCACCTCTATCCAACACAAGCAAAATGGTCTCCCTGGAAACCTCTAGATCCATCATTGATCAACCTTCAAGTCCTAGAATTTCTTTCTCTGCAGAGTTTCTTGATGAAAACAACTTCATTTCCATTAGTCCTAACCCACAGGCAGAAAAAGATCGAGAAAAGGAAAAAGAAAAGGCCAGAAATGCAGAATTTGAGTTCCTTTCAAGCAACATAAGTAGCCATGCCACAATGTTAACTGCAGATGAGCTTTTCTTTGAAGGGAAATTACTTCCCTTCTGGCAAATGCAGCAGTCTGAAAAACTCCATAAGATAAGTCTCAAGAGTAAAGAAAGTGAGGAAGAAGAAGAAGAAGAAGATATGGAGGAGGTGATGAACAAGGATCATCATGAACCTAGAGTTTGGTTTGTTGATGATGATCCATCGCCAAGACCTCCAAAATGCACTGTTTTGTGGAAAGAATTGCTAAGGTTAAAGAAGCAACGTGCTTCTTCTCTATCACCATCATCATCTTCTTCTTCAACATCTTCTTCTTCTAGCTCACTGGCTGATATAGTTACCAAAGAAGAAGGGAAGGAAGGTTGTGGAAATAGAGAGAAACGAGTGAAGAGGATAAAGAAAGGATTGGAGAGGACAAGATCGGCTACTATTAGGATAAGGCCAATGATAAATATACCCATTTGCACGCAAGTGAAGAGCAGTGCTTTGCCACCTTTGTTTCCCCTTAAGAAAGGAAGATTAGAAAGGTGAGGAAGGAAGATGATAATGTGGTGCATGGTAACTCAAGGCTTTGTCTGTTCTTTAGGATTGTTCAATAGGTTGATTTCTTTTACCAGTTCTTTCATTTCATTTTCAACTTCATTTTTTTTTAATCCTCCCTTTTATGTCTAGGTTGATGTTAATTATGATGGATCTCACAAATTATTGTAAATGACGACATATATATGTTATTGACAAAATAAGTTTAGCTGCTTTAATTTTCTACGCAAAAATTATTTAGGGTTCCATACATACAAAATCAGGAGCAAACTCACAACGATACCATATGCAAAGGAAAATAATTAATTAAGGTACATAAATGTGGTTAGCTGCTTTCCTCCTTGTATCATTTGTAAGCACAGTTCTTGTATGACTAGTGGATCAGAACTAGCAGGTGAGCGATCAGGGGGCACATGCAGGAGGCAGAGCCTAAGAATTAGGACGGCCCACATGCAAGTATCAGCAGGAGGAATCTGATCAAACGGTCTTGAATTAAAACTGAATGCGAGGAGTACTTCTGACAATCCATTATTGAATATCTTTCAAAAGTTATTGATTCTTAATTTAAACAGTACATATATGTATATATGCTACTCCTCTCAGTTGTTACAGGACAAAAATCAAAGCAAACTTCACAATCCGTAAAATTGAATAAGATTTTACCAATCAATATCAAAGATTCTGAATTGCCTAAACAATATACACACTTAAAAAGAAAAAGAGATTCTTCATGGCACAGAACAAACAAAAGGTCCCAAATTTCACCGTTATCTAGCAAGTGCAACTAGAAAGATACAAGATTTTAAGCCACAGCAAATGATCAAACCTGTCATTTTATAAAATCTAGGAAAAAGGAATTTTCAGATTACATGTTACATTAATAAAAGAAAAGGGCAAGAACTATTATACAACAAAGAATGACTGCACATGTACTCGTGATTTGGATACACGTTGAGAACATGATTCAGTTATGCTGTGTTAAGAATAAAATTAGATTGACTTTATATGAACAAACCATTTTAACCATGCCCGAACTTGAATTGAGGAGCCTGTATCTGGTAAAAAACTTCCAGCAACCGGAGAAAACTTTCCACGACAAAACTTGCAGCAAAATTTTCAAAACTCCAAAGATCTCTACACAGAATGTAATCAAATGGTAGAAATCAGGTTGATGATCCATGCATCCTTGTCTCTTTCAACTTGCGTGCATATTCTTTGTTTGCTCAAGAAGGTGGTGGAGATGATAACTGATTTCCAGGAGAGGTCCTAACAATAGTAAATTTAGACAATCAGATTAAACTGCCTATTACTAAATGTGTATCTTGGTTAATGACAACTGATAAGTGCATGTAGTCAGGGTTGTGTAAATTTCACCTAAGGTTCAAGCCAGGTTTTCCAGCAAGGCTATTTGGAATTTGACCAGTCAGATTATTGTTCTGTAAGAATCTGAAAGAAAGAAGAACTAAATCAGGTACACAAATCAAATCAGAATTGTCGCATTCTAATAAAAGAATTACATAAGGAGGACAAACTGAAGCAAACACAAATGAATGAATAAATTTGCTGTCATTCAATGGCATTGTCAGCACAATATTCAAAACATATTGTATCTTTAGGAAAAATGAAAACAAGTCAGAATAAGCAAAATGAAAATGCAAAATTTATATCCAAACTTGAAAAAGCTACTCTGTCAAATGAAAAAACGAAGGACAATGAAATGCATCAAAATAGCATTTCTTTCCATTCCCACCATCTAACAAGACAGATCACATGGCAATCCTGCAGTATCTGCCACAAAGTCATGCATAATAATAAAATGGTAAGAAACCATGTGCAATAGATCAAGGACATGGGTCCAACCATGGAAATTGAGTTATCATCATACACTAGGGTACTTAAGCATGCATAATACCAACTCCTCAAAACATCAGTATTAAATTCTATGCAAGATCTACAATTGATCTGAAGATTTTTCCGCAATAAATAAAAATCGTCTGAATTGGACATGGGTATATCCCAAGTAAGAAATTGGAAATATAACAATTTCAAAGAATGGATGCTGCCATACATACTTCTGAATTTACTTCCTGAAGTAGCAAATTGCGTCGCATACAAATGTCGCAAATCCTAAACCGCATCTTGAAATGATTGTGGTATGAGAAATGCATTTTTATTGGAGAAAACTTATATACTGTAAAAAAACTATCAACCTTAAGTACAAAGTATGCCCACCACTTAATAAATTTTTTGTTAATTTTCATAAAATCATTAGAAAATAACATACTATATTATGAATTGTTTTCATGTGAGCGCCAATGGTGCATTGCTTAATTAAATGATTACACTTCCAAGGAAAATGATAAGGTAACTAAACATGAAATAGAAATAACTATAACATATAATAAGCTGGAGGGAACAATGAATCGAAAAGAAAAAGGAAATTGTAGATACATCTATTCACATATATTTCATCACGTTATTCTATTTGCAGTCTAATTGCTTGGCTTATTTGAATTTAATATTTATTTTATATGTTTTTATTCTGCAGCAATCAATATATACATGAGCAATTAAGGAGATAGATGCATGTTCATTCATTTGACAATTAAGCGGACTTCATGTAGGGAACAAAATATAGATGTATGAAATTATTTTTTGAGATTAATGGGAAGATTTTGAAATTAATTTCATATTTTATTTTAATGATTTAGAGGGATTTAGCACCATGAGCTCAAAGTGCAGCTCGTTAAAAAAAGATCTCTCTCTATAACTGTTCTTAATGGACTCAAGTGTTAAATCATATATTCTCTCAGATGCATGTCATTTTCTATTTGTTATTTAATCACAATAAACTTTGGACTTTACTATATCATAACTTATTTCCCTCACTATTATAAATATTCATTCATATACTTCATCTAGAAAGAACTTTTTGGCTCTCACTCTCTGTTAATAATTATTTATTCTCTTACTTTTTCATATTATCGTTTATATATCATTGTAACAAATACTTTTTATTAATACATCTTGATATATACTTCTGACACATGTTGATACATATTTCTAATACCTCAACATGTTTTGATGCAATTCTCACTTAAGTTAATTTGTAAACATTCCTTACTTTAGAGTTTTAAGTCTTTTACCTTATTCATCCCTGCCACGTTTATCTAGGCTCACTATGAATATCCGCTCTTTCTCTAATGCCCTCTCTAAATTATCCATTTGAGTATTATTGATACACACTACTATTGTACTATAATTACTTAAATAATCCTATATCTACAAAGAAATCTTTTTGAAAAGTTTCATTTAGTAATGATAAGACCAAATAACCAATTTTCAGTTTTGACAATGGCATGACAAGTGTTGAAAAGAGAGTGCATGAGTAAATGTTGTTAGCACATCTCAAATTTGTAAAAGAAATCCCAATAGACATAGAGCTCTTTTTCCATTGGCCTAGTTGACCTAATCCTAAAAGACATCTTGAGATCTGACAAGCGTAAAGATGAAGATCAGTATAATTTTGTTCTGAACGTATGTCAGATAATAAACTTCAATTTGATACACTTCGTACCCAACAGATGACTAGAATATGCCAGCAGGAATTCTTATTATTGGAGAAACACTCATTCGTGTTGTTGAAAAAGGAATAATCTACTAAGAAATTAGCAACATCTCCCTGTATTCAGAGACAAGATGTAAACCAATTTTTATTAAATGTCAGTAAAATCTTAGCTTAGGCATACTCCGACAGCCAATACTTAATTGAAGTCCTTGTGATGAAACCATTTTGATTCAGTAAAACCTTCACCAGTTAATATAATGCAGGTACACCAAACAGTTTATGAAATCTAATAATTGCAATAAGATATGAGAGAAGAAAGTGAGAGAATTATTGATTAGGTGGTCTCTCCTTCATACCTCAAAGATTTTACAATACTTATAACCAATACTTTGCATACAAATCACTGTAACTCAAATTTTATACATAAAAAACAGGCAAGTAATCCTCACTCTTGACACACAAGAAAGGGAGAAAATAAATTTTTTTTTTTTTAATTCCTTCATATAGAGAAATCCCTTGCATATTACTTTCTTTTTCTAGATATTATATGATAAGACACACCAGTAGAGTTCTAATGTACATAACACATTATTATTGTATGGTTAATTAGTACCGGATTCCTAAAAGACTTTGATTCTGTTTATTTTGTTTACTTAGCATATCAGTTACACGTAGAAAAGAGTTCACAGCATAGTTCAGGACATAAGGCTGAGATGCCAACCATATTGACTATAATATAAATGTAACAAAGAGGCAAGTAAGCAACACACAGAATGATAAGCAGAGGTAAAAGAAGGATGAGTATATTCTCATGCAAGACTTACAGTTCTCGCAGTTCCTTAATACTTCCAAGTGATGAAGGTATCTCTCCCCTGAATTGATTGTTTTCCAAGTGCCTTTAAAAGGAAAGTAACGTCAGAGAAAAAGAGCCAAAACAAAATACAAATAAGCAGCATTCAAGTGATTTGTCCTCCATATTCCAACTAATTGGACGGTACTAACTGCATCTAGCTCCCCTAACAAGTATGCTAAGTACACAATCACATTTATTTTGGAAAAAATGATGGCATTGAAATGTGTCTTATGTACTTATGTTGCATGCTCATCCAAGTATCTGATTTTAAGCAACAGAAATTAACAGGAATGGAAGGGAAGTCTTACAGCGTTTGCAGCATCCTTAATGAACTCATATCAGGTATCAAACCTGACAAGCTGTTATTTCCTAGCCAGCTGTCAAAAATAATAGATCATCAATCAACAAATTCCTATTCAATTTCTATTTACAGGTGAATTTTGTCTAGCAACCTACATGTCGGTTAATGCAGTCATTCTAGAAATACTGGGTGACAATGATCCTGAAATGCCTATGCTTGTAAGATTCCTGAAAAGAAAATGGAAATTTTAGTGAATTCTTTGTGAAGCAATAGAATTGATGGATATACAACAGATCTCCCTATCATGAGTGGTGCTAGGTAACTAACAAAGTAACCACACGAATCCTAGGACCGTTCGAGCATGTAATTCCAGTCCATGAATACTGACGAGGCATACAGGGGTCACCATTCCAGTCAACTGGAGGATTCTGGAGACTGCCTTTCAGATTTTCCATAGCAATCACTGCAGAATCAAATATGAAACTTATTTAGTGCAATGATTATGAGTGGCTCATAGAAAACATAAATTTGTCACAAGAAAAATAGCAACATCAAATCATATAAAGTCTCAATCTTGAGCATAGAATTAAGAGCAGAGTGATTGAGTGCTTGACTCATACAACAGGAAGTAGAAGATTATACAGAAAGGTTATGTCTTTATATCAAAAAATTTTAAAAGAAAAAAGGGAACAAATTATTAGTAATCATACGTACCATCTCTGGTAAGAGTTCTTCCTCCAAGCGCCATGACCTCAAAAACCTCTCCAGCATTGATCAAAGGAGGATCAACGGTAGAACCAGCAGCACGAGTCAGAGATACAGTGGTAAGACCACTAAGGGGCCACTGCGTCGCGAAGACAGCATTACCTGCCTCTGACAAGCTCAAATTTTGATAATATGGTACTCCTTTGACGCTTATATTGAGCACTCTGGACGATCCGACGGATGCACTGCGATCATCTGCAAAGTATAGAGCAATGTAATACGTGCTGTTCCGAAGAGGCGCCACAGGCCACCTCAAAACCAATGGACCTGATTGAGTTGTTGTCAGCTCTGTTTCAAACACCTTCACTGGAGGGAGATTCCACATACCGGAAATTGATAGATTTTTGTTTTTTGATGTGGCTGAATCTTTATCCCCAAATGGCTTCCAAAACCGATCAAATTGATCATCAGGATATCTGGAAAAAAATTGAAATGCATTAAAAAAATCAAATCAAATATAGATGAATTCATGGCAGCTTTAATATTTTGTACTTGCTCTTTATTTATTTACGAAGATAGACCATTAGATGCTCCAACCACATGTAATGCCTCGAATTTATTCGCTATATTTTCGAGTAAATCCATAAAAATGTGCAATTAATAATTTATCATCAATCAATCTTATTAATTTGATTTACACATAATTATGTTATAAAATTTAAAATCCAAAAAGAAAATTCTGATTAAAAAACAGAGCAAATACTTCAATGTAGCGAAATTGTTTTAGAACTTACCTAATGATGGATCCGTTGTATCCAAAACTGTGCCTAGCAACCAAGCTAAGGCCAAAAAGCTTAAAATCCGTGGAATTATACAATGAACCACCCAAAATAACGAATTCCAAAGCCGATATAAACGGGTCGGAATCCGTGTACGAATTTGCCCCCACACACAAACTCATAGTCTTCCCTTGAGCAACGAAAACCCCTTCATAATACGACGGCATGCCGTTCCCATAATCCTCCGTCGTATTCACCACGCCCCAAAAAGTCCCGTCCACAATCTGATCGAACACCGGCGGTGCAGTGTTTCTGTTGATCCCGCCGTAGAAATACGTGGTCCTGACCATGTACTTGGCCCCACGGAAAACAGGGACCACGTAGCAAAATTTACGGTGAAGATTATTCGCAAGAGGGAAGGATCGGATGGTGGATAGAATAGGAGCAAGTACTGGGATTGTGAGATTCTTGGGAGTCCCTGCGGAGATGAAGGTGGCGTCGGAAAGCCATTGACGTCCATTAATTGTAGACGGAGCGATGGCCCCACAGTTGATTAACGTAGCCTTAGGAGGAGGAGGTGGTTGAGAAACGGAGAGGGAGAGGAAAGAAAGAATGAAGAAGAGGAAATAAAGCGGTGGCATGACGGGGAGGAGGAAATGGTGGAAGAGAAGGGAGTAACATAAGAGTTTTAAGAGAAGTAAGAAAAGGGTTTATTTAAAAGGCTTTGGTGGTGGTGGTGGTTGGAAGGAAGGGAAGGCTTGAATGGGTCATTGGAGAGTGGTGCAAGGAAGGGATAGGCTAGGGAAGGGGAAGGGGAAGGGGAAGAGGAACGGAATTTTTTTTGGTGACGCGGGAAAGGGGAAACGAGGACCAGGTCAAAAGGCGGCAGTTAGTGTTTGTTTTTGCTGAGTCGGGACTTTGATGTGCGTTAGGTAAGTGGGCATCTAATTGGGGGGCAGTTATAGATGCTCCAAGCTTATATCTGATTTTGCATCATTTACTTTGATATATTATCTAGTTAAATTTTGTTATGAATTTTAAATAGATTAGACTTTTAAAATATTGCTTTTGTAGTAATAACTACTTCAAAAATTTTAGTTGTAAAATGTCTAGGCAAAAGCTGTGGGAAAAAAAAAAGTAAAAATAAGATTTGTCTTATGATGATGTGAATATTATTTCGAATACATATTTAATTAATTTTATATTTTTATAATTATAAAAATTTAATTAAATATAGTGGATGAGTCATTAGTGTTAATGTTATATACTTTTTTTTTAATATAAAGACACGAAATTTCATTATTTGAAAAAATGGTACAAATGGATATGCAAAAATTATATAACTATAATATTTTGTAATAAGTTTTAAATCAAATAAAATAACTAAATTTGAAATAATAGATAGAGTTAATATAGCATTTGATAGGATTAATTGGTAGAAAGCATGTTCTATTTGATGACAAATTATCATTATTTTACTCTTTGATATTTATGTGAGTTTGATTTAAATCATTGAAATTTTAAAAAATTTATATTTTATACTATCAACCAGACAATAAAATATTATATATGAATGATAATAAACTTAAACCTCATGTGGAGGGAGATGTGAAAACACTACACACCAATCTCTAGATCAATCAAATAAGGTAAATATGATAATAGAATGTCAGAATGTAAAAAAAAAAAAAGTGTAAATCTAAAACTTATTAAAAAGACAATAAAAAAACAAACTAAAATTTTAATATCTAAGAACAGTAGACCATAATCAACATTTATAATATATGAAAGAAAAAATATATTAAAAAAAAGGAAGACCCTTTTTTTTTTTTTTGTCAAAATAGCTAGAAATGGCTTTCAAACAATGCTACAAAGACTAACATAAAGAGAGGAAGAAAAAAAGAGAGAAAAAGGAGTTGTTAATGTTATATAATTTGAAATTTTTATGCAAACAGTGTTTAATACATTACTGCTACTCATATAGTCACGGTTGTATGTGAAAAATAGAAAATATAATTATAAAGTAAATAAAATAAATACATAATCCAATCTATATATATATAAAGTAATGTATTTAATTCGAAAAATTAAAATAAACAAAATATTAAGAGTGAAACACTATAGATATGTCCACAATATGATATTAAACTTATCTTTGATGCTTGATATCCATGCAACGAATATAGTAATGTTATATATGGTAAATTTTAGACAGAAGCTACAAAGGTTGGTAATTATGTATTACTATTTTTCTTTGCAATTATATTCTGCTGATTATTTGTTTGTAGTGACAAATAAGCATATAAGTAATTATAAAAATATAAGGTTTTATTATTTATTTCCATTACAAAAACAAATTGATTATAGTATCAGTTGACAAACTAACCCAATTAGCTATCGTCATCAACTTTTGTTTATATATATATATATTACAAAAAGGAATGTAAAAGGCATGCAGAGCATAGAAGGACTTTGTCTGCGGAACTTAACCCCCCCCCCAAAAAAAAAAAAAATCATATTATTATTTATAATTACCATTCACAGTTGCATCACGTCGTTATTCAATTATAATATATGTGATTTATGAATTATACTATGTTTGCCCTTGAGAATCTCTTCAACGCTCGTTTCCAAATGGATCACACCAGACGCATAAAAAAAACTTCCTTGCACGTCTGCTGCTTGATTCACATTTTATTAATTTAAGATTTATTTCAAACAAATAAATTTTATTAGTGGAATTATTTATTTTCTCTCGTATGGTTAAATTTATTTTAAATGACTTAAAATTGTTATTACACTTGAAAATAATGCACATATTCTGGCCCGTTTATTTACAGAACAGAAAATAGTGACCTGTCATTGGCACAATGCATATATAGATGCGAACTCTACTTGTGACAAAACTGCATCCCATTACTTATCACTACAAGTATCGTGAATTAGAATTTTCAAAGTTGGATTTACAGCTTTTATCTGACCATTTATTGGCTGTACTATGCTACTGAAATTTAAAAATAGATCAAATATATTTCAAAAATATTATTATAATTCTGAAAATTATTAAGAAATATGAGAAGTAATATGTGCAATACTTAAATATTTAAAATTTAGCCATGAATCAATCAACAAAAATCTTTTACTTGTTAAGATATATCCAAAACCCAGAAGTCCCATAGTAATATTGTTACTGAATTGCAATTTTGATTTTATTATAATGACTAATTTATTGTTATTTTTTTTTATAAGGATGTTATTTATCAACTAATGTTTCGAGCAAATGTATTTGTTGTAAATTTGAATATATTGATTTGTTTCGAGTATTTATTTATTTAACATGGAAGATTTTAGTCTATTTTTAATACATATCATGCATTGAATAATTTCTCAAAAATTAGAATAATAAAAGGTTGTTAAGAAGAAAAAACTAATAAATGGATTAAAACAGTTTGAATGTATGTTTCAACATTTGAAAGTTTGTATTCGAGTAGTAAAAAAGTTGTAATTGAATCGATGAGAAGATAATATTTAACTATGGAATCATATTTAACATAATTCTTTTTTCTGATATTTTATAAACAAAAAGAAAAGTCTCTCAAGCAAAATTAAATTTAGCTAAATCACAGCTGCTTTCCCTTTTGCTATTGTAGTTAGACCCTATTTTTTTTTTATTTTATTTTAGCATTTTAATCCAATTACAAACGCAACGTGTGAATCAACAAATTATTCATTACTATAATTATTTATTATAACGCTTAAAAGCCCCTGCCGCTTTTAACGCTGTAGTATATGTGGTTTTGGCTCACTTTCTTACAGTATGAATAGATGAGTAAAAGGTAGGACATTATGCAGAGATCCTAGAATATCAAAATTAGCCGAAAAATCTAATGAGAACAAAAGACAATCGCTATGAAGTTGGTAGGAGGCTAAGGGTTCTTCACCTCGGTCACTATTAGTACAAAAAAGTTCAAAGGAGAGGTAACCAATTCGAACGTCGATGGAATCCCATAGCTTTTTATGAAAAGAAGCCAAATTGCTTTTCTTCAATATACAGATGGTAAATAAGCGATGACGAAGTGATGACTCTCACGGGAATTAGCAAACATTGGCTGAGAGAAAGACAAGACACAACGAACAAAAGAAAAAACAAGAAGGAGCAGTATGCCAAAACGAAAGGTAGAAAGCCACAAAGAACCAAGGTAGAAAATAGGGAGAAAAAGAAGTAAAAAAAAAATAAAATTAATGAGGTATAATAAGCTTTAGACGTCTGTAGAAGTACAAGATGTAGCCCTAAAGAGATCCATATTTTTCATTCAAAATTATCTCCCTGTTTTTGTGATATTATTTATCTTAAGTAATGAAGTTATCAATGAGGTATGCAAATGCAATAAAATCAATAAATTATATTGCATTAAATATATTAAACTCAATTTGAAAATCTTTAGACTTGCCTATAAGTTGTACCTATGATTTCTCCGATGGCTATATCTATGCTTTTCAAAATCCCAATTGTGCTATTAGAGTTTTGAATTAGTCACATTAATAAAAATAGAACGATGGTAGGTGATTTACTTGCGTCACTTTTCAGTGTTATCACGTCTAATAATATATTTGAATCTTTTATAATAAATTTAGTATATAATTTTTATATTTGTTGTTTGTTTTTGTCCCTAGTGTTTTTTATTTACATATTTGTTGTCTTCACATTTTACAATCATATAACATTAGTTAAATTAAACAAATATGATTAAGACAATAATAATATTGTGTTTTCGCATTCATTTTTGAAATATGTAATTTCAATATTAGTTTTAATTATATATATATTCATCAATATTCTATATTTTATTTATTTATCTTGTATAATCATAAAAATAAATAAATTATTCCAATTAGTGGCACATTATTCATGTAACTCTTCTTATTTTGGAGGAATCATATTTCTATTGAAAAAAAAGAAGAAAACAACCCCACTAAAGTTAACAGAAAAATAATAGAAAATTATGTAAAAATATATAGATAAATTTTTTTATTGCGATAAAATATCAAATTGACATAAAAATTAATGAAATTATACTAATAACTCAAAAAGATAAAAATAATAAAGATATTTTGAAAGAGAAAAAAGAAGGGTCATAACTAATACTTTACAGCAAGAGTTTAAAGAAGCAAACACTGTCAACTTGAAACAAGAATATAACAACTACAACATAAAAGCAGAAACTACAAAATCTGTTAAAAATTAGCATCAACATAGGATCTGTTTGCTTTACCTCTTATCAGTTGCTAATTATTATTGCTGGTTACTTATTGATATTAATTGACAATTGATTGTTGATTGATATTAAGTATTTGATAAAATTATTGTTGTTAATTGCTATTTATAAATATAATTACTCAAACGTAAATAACTTTTTAAAAATTAAATAAATATATTTAATAGCTTAAATTTTCAAAAATAAACAGTATATAACCATCCATTAAGTTTTTTTAAAAAATTTAAATTTAACTTTTAATAATATTTATATTAAACATTAATCATGAATATAATAGTGATTTGATTAAAAAAGTTAATACTATATTAGATAAGTAATAATAATAATAATTAAATAATTAAATAAATAAATAACTTTATATTATTAAATAAAAACAATAGTAAAATAAATACTATATTGTAGTTATTTTAAAAAATAATGATATATTTATTTTTTTATTTATAAAAATATAATATGTTGATGAAAAGTAATATATATATATTTAAATTATAGCTATTAGATAGCTTATTAGCTATCAACTCCTTGCACATTTGTGTTGACCAAGCACATATTCTATACTTTTAGACATTGAAAAGTAAAATGACCCCTTAAAAATGAAAAACAAACTCCTCATAATCAATAAATTTTTTATTTTATGGCATTAAAATTAATCTTTAAATATTATGAGGTTATACATTTAAAATTCAATTAAAGCCAACCTTTTAAAACTAAGTTTATAATTATGTGAATTGTTCAAATGATTTTTAGTTGAATAATATTAATTAGAAAGAGAATCGACCAAGTATTAGCCTATGGTAATATCATTAAGTTTCACACGCAATGTTTGAAAATATGGTTGCGTTTGTGATGTTTATATATGATACTAATGATGATTTCGTACATATCCTATATATTAGGGGAAAAAAAGCAAGAGTATAAATTGTTAAAAAAAACAATCAGAACATATGGATCCCATTTTATCCTCAATGACCTAGCAAGCGCACGTTAGCATGTCGCATTAATTTTCAATTCTTTCGCAGCAGGAGTGCACTTTAAGTGTTTTCCGGATTTGAAAACGGGTGCGCTGTGTTCACCCTTGGTGAGCATCGAGTCTTAAAACATTTTTAAAATGAACTGAATAACTGAATTAAATTAAATTGAAATTAAAAATCTTTAATGTGAATGATATAATATTCATGCTAAATTATATCAATTTTTTTAAATGTAAAGATATCAAAGATTTTATATAATCTATAACGAGAACTGAATCTAACTTTATTGTAATTATTCAATATTAAAAAAATTGAACTATACTGTAGTTATATATATGTATATGATAAGTATTTTAATTATTAGGTTTACTAATTAACTCACCTAATTAATATATATTATTAATAATTAGACTTTTACTGATTATTAATTATAAATTAGAAGTAAATATTTGAAAATTTTAATTTAATATTTAATGTGTAAGTTATTATTTATAATTTATTAAATTATCATTTATTTATGTTAGTATTGAATGTAAAAAATATAAATTTTATTTTCTTTTGATTCATAAAGATAAAAAATATAAAGTTTAAATTTGATAAATTAAAATAACTAAATATTTAAATTAAATTGTCCCAAATTTATAAAGAATTTAATTGAATTGGATAAAAAATTTAGGACAGTGTTGATTCTCCATTTATAAAATTCTTGAAATTTTGATTCAGTTTCAGAGATTTTTAAATCCTTAAATTATACTGAACTATACTCATCCCGAGTCCATATTGACAAATTATATCATGAATTATTGTCTACTATACTTTGTGGTTCAAAGTCCAAAACACATGTAGCAGTAAATATGAAAGAGTTTGTCTTTTTCTTATTTATTGTTTTATTTTTTTAACAATTTTTTTTTTTACTTTAAATATACATTCATAATTTTATACATCACTTTTTTATTTTTAGTTACATTATTATTATTATGTTTAGAAAAAGTAAACTTATTTTTTTCACAAAAAATTAATAAAACTGTAGATTTATAAATTTTAATATTATAAAGAAATTAAAAAATCAAATATTTAATTATAAAAAAATAAAATTACAACTCATAAAAAATGGATCTAAAATTTATAAAAAATGAATTTACGGTTTACTGATAATAAATTTATAGTTTATACTATATGAACCTACAGTTTATAAAAAATAAACAACTTACGATTTATAAAAAATGAATCTATAATTTACAAAAAAATGGATTTGCAGTTTTTAAAAAATAAAATATATAATTTATTGATAATAAATCTATAATTGATACAAAACGAGCTTATAGTTTACAAAAATGAATATACAATTTATAATAAATGAACTTGTATTTTTAAACTATTCAACTTATACTGTGTAATACATAAACTACAAAAAAATACAAAATCCATTTAATAATATTAATAATATTAAACATAAATTAATATAATATAATTTTAATATTATATTAAAATAAAATTATATTAATATAATAATATAAATTACATATAATATTTAGAAATAATTATATATAATAATATAAATTATATAATTATAATAATATAATATAAATTAAATAATATAAAAATAATTATATATTAATATAATTATACTTATATATATAATACATATATAATTATAATATATAAAAATTTTATTTATAAAAAAATAAAAAATTGTTTGAAGTGTGAAGCGTGGAGAGCTGCGTACGCTTCCATTTTTTTTAGTTTTACACGTGTTGTGAACCGAGCAGAAGTTTTCGATATGACAACCCATTCACCTTCCTCGAACGGAAAATAACGCGGCCCGTTTAAATTTCCCACCGGAAAAGAAAAAGAAAAAGAAACAGCAAAGAAAAAGAACAAGAAAAAGAAAGGAAAATCACAAAAGCTAGAAAAAAAACCACATTCCGAAAATACCCCTGATTTGTCCATCTCTCAATCTATTCGAAAAATTATCATATCTGATTAATTGGCGTCTCCCCGTATCTGTCTATCCAAACCTCTGTTGATGGAACTGCAGAAGAACCAAGATCAAGGTCTCCCTGAGAGGAAGGGGCAGAAGCGGAAACTGGAGGAAGAGATCGACGAGGAGCAGCGAGAGATCTCGGAGGCGGCTGGGGTACCGTTTGGCGACGCTCGGCAAGCGCTGTTATACGAGGTGTCTACACAGGTCAATATCCTTAACTCCGCCTTCTCTTGGAACGAGGCCGATCGGGCCTCCGCCAAACGCGCTACACACGTCCTCGCCGAGTTTGCGAAAAACGGTACAACTCATCGTTAGATCTCTTTTCATGTTTGAGTGTTGTTATTTTGCATGTTGTTGCTTATGAGTTGAGAAATGTTGTATTTGGTGTGTTGTTGTTGGTTTAGAGGAATTAGTGAACGTAATTGTTGAAGGCGGTGCGGTGCCAGCTCTGGTTAAGCATCTTCAATCTCCGCCGTGTAGCGAGGTTGACCGTAATACGAAGCCGTTTGAGCACGAGGTCGAGAAAGGGAGTGCTTTTGCGCTAGGACTGCTTGCCGTGAAGGTCCGTTAGTTAACTATATTATATTCGTGCCTAATTTTGTCTGATGCTTAGATCTTTGTTTGCGTTGTAGCTTAATTTGTGTCTAGCGAAGTTCTGGTATGGTAGGACGTTACCTCCTGTTTAACAGTTATGCTTTGGTTGTGATTATCTGACTATTAAAATTAGTTAGGTTGATACTTTAATGAAAGTATATTTTCATACAAAATAAGCATGATATATTAAGGGTCGACTTAATGAAAGAACTGATTTTTGTCGCAATGATAGTATTCTTCCACTTCCTTCATTGGTTCTGGTAGTTACTGGTGCTATGCATTTGTTTCCTGTTTGTAACATTTGTAAAAGGATAATGCCTAAGTGTAATTTGGTAAATGTAGCTAATAAAGGAAACTAGAGTTGGCATATGAAACATATTTTCTGATTTATACTTGATATTTTCTTGAAAAATACTCTAAACGTAATCTAATTATAAATTTGCTTCTCCCCACTCTCTAAATCCTATTATGATTTTACATCTTTTCTTCCAACAGCCAGAACATCAGCAGCTTATAGTTGATGCTGGAGCATTGTCACATCTTGTGGACCTGTTGAAGAGGCACAGGGATGGTTCTAGTTCTCGGGCAGTGACTAGTGTAATTAGAAGGGCAGCTGATGCTATCACCAATCTAGCTCATGAAAACAGCAGCATTAAGACTCGTGTTAGGTTTGCTCATATTAGTGGTAGTTTTAATTGAAAATTTGTGTTTACACTATGTTCTTCTTATGCCTATTGTTATTTGGACATATAGGATGGAAGGTGGAATTCCACCTTTGGTTGAATTGCTTGAATTCATTGATACAAAGGTGCAAAGAGCAGCTGCTGGGGCGCTAAGAACCCTGGCTTTTAAGAATGATGAAAATAAAAGACAGGTGACAGATCTTTATTTCAAAGATGGGCTTTATTAGGGTTGTGTTTATTATAAATGACATGAAGTCTTTGAATTTGCAGATTGTCGAATGTAATGCTCTTCCTACCCTCATTCTAATGTTGCGCTCTGAGGATGCTGCTATACACTATGAAGCAGTAGGATAGTTTGTGTTATGAATTTTGATTTTTTTTTCTTTTAAACCTCATTCTGATGTTAGTTTGAGCACAAAATAATATGTTCTTGTTGCAGGTTGGTGTGATAGGAAATCTAGTGCATTCATCCCCAAAAATAAAGAAAGAAGTCCTTGCTGCTGGTGCATTGCAACCCGTCATTGGTTTACTTAGGTTTGTCTAAATCCTGTGTTCTTGGCACCCTTGAATTGTCTTTTCACTTGCTTTAGCACATCATGAAAATTATTCATTCTTTGGAGTATTGTGCAAATTTTTTATTTTGTCACATTGTTTTTTCATCTCCTCTATGCTTTTTTTAAATCTAATTTTATTTTTGAATTCCTTTTTTTTTTTTTTTTTTGGGTTTGAAACAGCTCCTGTTGCTCTGAGAGCCAGAGAGAGGCTGCTTTATTGCTTGGACAATTTGCTGCAACTGACTCAGATTGCAAGGTAGACTCCAATGTGCTTGAACTTTGTGTTCTTTTCCTTGAGTTGAAATAGTTCTCCACTTTCTACATCTAATTGTGAGAAGATAGGAATAAAGAAAAGAAATGTTTTCAACTCTTTATTGAGTCAGTTTTCATCTCCTAGAGTCCAGTAGATAAGCAAAGAGTTAACTTCTGTATACTGATGGGGTTGAGACTTATTTTCCTTATCATTCCAATTTTTCCATGAATTTTTCAGTCATCATTAATTATCCTCCATTTTTTCTTTTATTTTTGACTGAACAGTTATTTGCTTTCAGGTTCACATTGTACAACGTG
This sequence comes from Omphalea diandra, assembly GCA_949677035.1. Taxonomy (NCBI): domain Eukaryota; kingdom Viridiplantae; phylum Streptophyta; class Magnoliopsida; order Malpighiales; family Euphorbiaceae; genus Omphalea; species Omphalea diandra. Next base: position 39,092 of record CATIWR010257302.1, on the reverse strand, counting down.
GTGCAGTTCAACCTTTGATAGAGATGCTTCAGTCGCCAGATGTACAGCTGAGAGAAATGTCGGCCTTTGCTTTGGGGAGGTTGGCACAGGTTACTTTTTCTTTATCTCTGCTGCATGCTTTATTTACATTAGAGTTAGTGGTCCTGATGAGATCATCAAATGGTATTGCCTTCATGCAGATAGTCATTTTTTTTTCCTTTTTATTTCCCATTTGATGAATACTTTATTGATATGATGGATTTGCTAAAAATTTCTGGAGGTGAGCATTGTTTGTGTAAAGACCAGTGCAAAAAATGATAATGATCTTGCCTGCCTTTTCAGTTTTGTCCATCAGTTTTTTCAGTCAATCTATCCTATTCTAAGTTGTGTATTTTGCTTGTTTACTTAAACAAATTGATTGTGATTTTTACTCCATCCAACTATTGTTGTCTTTTTCATATACAGCTTGCATTATTATATGGTTTTTATGATTTGAACTAGGAGACTTTCCTTAACTGCACATCTGCTCATCAATTTACTTCAACTGTTAACATTCTAGTTTTGCAAACATTTGCAATTTATTTTGGAGCTTAGGAGTTTCTTTCTTTGTCTTATTTCTTAGAGCTGAGAAAATGCCTAAACAAGTCAATTGGATTGCCGTGGTTCTGTTACTTGCATTAGTTCCCTTGAATATGTGATCGTTTTGCATTTCCCAGCAGCATTCTCTTTTAATTTAATGAAGATGAAGAGTAAGAGATAGTTTCATTAGTAGGATCGCCATTACTTGCAAATTGATTGGAATTTGGTTTGAATGCTTCTTTTTGGCCTTTTTCTTTTTATTTTTATTTCAGGACTCGCACAATCAAGCTGGCATAGCTCACACTGGTGGTTTAGTACCATTACTGAAGCTTCTTGACTCAAAAAATGGATCTCTCCAACATAATGCTGCATTTGCTCTATATGGTCTTGCAGATAATGAGGTAAATTTATGGCTATGAATTTTTAGGAACTTAAGGGCCCAAATCCCAGAATTTTTTTTAGAGTGACCCTTTTTAACTTGATATGTTCTTATTATGCTCATTCATTTTCGTATAGGATAATGTGTCCGATTTTATTAGGGTGGGAGGTGTCCAGAAGCTGCAGGATGGAGAGTTTATTGTTCAAGTATGTTTACTGTTCATCTCATTATTTAAGTCTAGCTGTTACATGTAGTCTGCTCTATATGCCTATGCTGTTGATGCAATACTGCTTCTCTTGCATAATAGTTTGAAACCTTGAACTCATGTTGGAATCTAGATACCTACCTGGTCATAGCTCCTTTTGCAGGCAACAAAAGATTGTGTGTCCAAGACTTTGAAAAGATTAGAGGAAAAGATTCATGGACGAGTGAGTTCTTCTCTTTCCCCTGTTTTCTCTCTCTTCTGCTTTTATTGCCTCTGCCAATATCTAGTCTCTAGAAATTGTAATAGTGTTTTTCCCCCCTTAAAATTTAATGTTCAACCACTAAATTTGTATCTAATAAATTTTTTTCTGTAGGTTTTAAACCATTTGTTATATCTAATGCGTGTAGCAGAAAAGGCTGTCCAACGGCGTGTTGCTTTAGCTCTTGCACATCTTTGCTCCCCAGATGATCAGAGAACCATATTCATTGATAACAATGGCATGCCGTATTCTTTATAATCTTGCTAGTTGGGATTTTAAAATTGAGAAAAAAAAAAAACTAATTTAAATGATCATGCTGATGATATTCCTAATGCAGGATTGGAGTTACTTCTTGGACTTTTTGGCTCTACAAACCCGAAGCAACAACTTGATGGAGCTGTAGCTCTGTACAAGTTGGCTGACAAAGCAATGACTCTTTCTCCTATGGATGCGGCTCCTCCTTCTCCAACTCCACAGGTGAGCTTCCTGTGTAAAACCAGTTGGTCTTACTCCATTCTGTTGGTCATGATGTGAAATCATAAATTTGAGTTGAATTTTTTGGGAAGGTGGAGCCAATATGGTTGAAGAATGCATAGACATATATAATGACTTCAAATACCAATTTAGTTTTGTTGATTGTTCACTTCTAGGTTACCTAGAGTGTGATCACTCTGGTAGATAGAACAAAAAATGGGAATGGAAATCATCCTTGTTTAAAATGTGGTCTGCTGGTGTTAGACTTGTTTCTTTTTTTGAATTGCTTAGTGGGAACAGAATGCAACTATGTACCTTGCATTTGTACTGAAATTTATTCAAAAAATCTGGTGCTGAATTATAATTTAAGAGTAATGATAAAACTTTTCTAATATCCTATAAATATAATAACTTAGTTTCAATTAAAAATATTGTGTGAATCACCTCAATACCATAAAAGTGACTAGATACTGGAAATATATTTACTAGTTTACATGAGATTTGTGTGACTAATATTGGCTTATTGTATCCCCATGTTTATTTTCGCTTTGGAATGCTGATTTGAGTGTTCCAAATCGTTGATGTTCCATAATCTGGATCTTGTGATCAGGAATGAAAATTGCTAAGGGTGCAACATATTGTGGTAATATTGGTTCTCATCCTTTGAACTGGTATCTAGTTCTCTTTGTGCACCAACTTTTAGAGTTTATTATTTTGCTGGAAAATTCTCAAAAAGAAAAGGAGAAAGAAAAAGAAAATGATTGGTGATTTGTAATATGGCAATTTATTTTTATTTTCATCATTCAGGTTCCTCTGCGCTTATATGGCAATGTTAGACTCTATAATTTCATTTTAGTTTGTATATTTACCTTAAACAGTGTATATCATCATATTGATCTTGTCAGTTTGTGATGTTTCTGTGCGCAGCTCATTTTTTTTCAAAGTACTGCTATCTTTTTTATTTTTTTTTAAAGTACTGTATCTTTTTTATTCCTTTTCTAAATGAGGAGTAAGGTCTGGATTTAATAGAGGTTGCCATCTTTGGATTCTCTAGGCTCTAGCTGCTCCAATCTTTTGACTGGAATTTTTTCATATGAAATGTGCTAAGTCTTTGTCATTTGAGAGAGGTGTCACTTAATATTTTATGTCTAGTCATATTGTGTTATTCCTACCATTTCTGTGTCATGATCTGTGCGCCATAAAAAAAAATGAATGATTGTTTGTTGGTTGGACCTGCATTCGATCTTTGAGACTGGTGGACATTCTGAAATATATACTTATTTCAGTACTTTATTGTTTTAATAAAAAGCACTATTTAAATAACCTCCATGACTGCATGTTCAAATGCATGTTGACATTTTTTTATGCTCATTTTAATTTACTGTTCTTTGATGCATTTTACTTTAAAAAATGTGACAGAAATATATATTTCGAAATTTTCTTTATTTGAATTGGAAATTCATTCCTTTGATACTATCTCTCTTCCTGCAGGTATATTTAGGAGAGCAGTATGTAAATAATGCTACATTGTCTGATGTTACCTTTCTAGTCGAAGGTTGTAAAAAGTTTTGGATAGTTACTGATTTGGTACTTGAATTGCAATTTTGCGATTCTTGCTAGTTGTCATTTGAGATTTGTTGGCACGAACGAACTCTGATCAGATCACACATGTGCACTGCAGGTAGAAGGTTCTATGCCCATAGAATTTGCCTACTTGCTTCTTCAGACGCATTTCGTGCAATGTTTGATGGAGGTTACAGGGTGAGTATGCTTGTCATTCATTGTTTAGTTGTCATGGGGCTTTTTTAAGGGTTGGGTCATAGGATGAGTGAGAAATGGATGCTTGTATGTCTGCCGAAGTCTTACAGTATGAATTCATACAATGGAGACACTATACTGATGTTTGATTCTGATAATTGCATTTGTTACTTAGGAGCCGATCTTGTTCATGGATTTGTAATGTAAGCAATGTGTAGATATAGTGGGAAATAAGAGGGATGGTTAGTATGGTAATTTACTATTTGTGTTTGCAGTTTATTTAAATTCTTTGTGTGTCACAGGAGAAGGATGCAAGGGACATTGAAATTCCAAACATTAGATGGGAGGTTTTTGAGTTGATGATGAGGTCTGATAAGTTGCAAGGTTCTACGTTCTCAAAGAAGTTTATGCAGATTGATTATTTGAAAATTGTTCTGTATTCCACAGATTCATATACACTGGATCAATAGATATTTCCGTAGATATTGCACAAGATCTCCTCAGGGCTGCAGATCAGTATCTCTTGGAGGGGCTTAAGCGACTATGTGAATATACCATTGCACAGGTGAGTTTTAAAGGTTCAAGTTTGGTTTGCATATGTGTGCGTGATGTCCTTGTTCTCCTTCCAGGCAGAAAATTAAAATCTGATTGTTGTTTGTATCTTTCTGTCCTTTTAAGGATATATCACTCGAAAATGTTGCAAGCATGTATGAACTTTCGGAAGCTTTCCATGCTATTTCATTGAGGCATACGTGCATTTTGTTCATCCTGGAGCATTTTGAGAAATTGAATGCTAAAACCAGGTATATGCCCTTCTCAATCTGCAATTTTCTTGTTCTGTTTAAAACTTTGGCTGTTATTTAAGTACTAATAGTCGGGTCCTCTTGTTGCCTTAAACTTGAGCAGTCTAATATGTACAAAGAGGCAAATTTAACAATATCAATAATCAAATTCCACATCACATGTTAAATGCTTTTCACTTCACTATGTAAGATTTGTCCTGTCTGAATTTTATTTGTTTGGAACAGTGCAATAGTTTTTGTTTTTGTAGAATGAGAAAGAACATATGTTTTTATGATCTAATATCTATATTCATACTCTTTATCCGTGATAGAATTTTTATTTTCCCGGCTGAAAATTTGCAGGCACTCCCATTTGATCCAGTGTATCATACCTGAGATTCGAAATTATTTTGCCAAAGCTCTTACAAAATATACCCCACAAAACTCGCGGCTGTAGATTGCTGGTATTTGATTCTTGATTTCTAACTAGATAATGTTGTATAGAAAGTGGTAGATCTCATTGATGTCAATCCAGTTGAAGGTCGTTGTAATAGGTTGGTAAGTATTTACTCATAATCATCCCTGGTACCAGAATGCTGTTGCATGAGTATGCTTTGTAACGTCATTTCCATGTTGTTGGATGCTAATGGGATGTGGTCTTCACCATGCATCCTGTAACTCTTTCAGTTGACATTCAACAGGAGTAAGGGTAGTAGTGTTCCAGAGTATCAGGAAAATTTGGGGCAGAATTCAGGTTTATGATCTAATCTTTTCTTGAGGGGCTTAGATTGGAGAATATGTTTCTTAGGTGTTGGAAGTATTACTCTTTATGTGAAGAGAATGGGAGTATTGCGAAATTTGCTTTGAGCACGTTAATTACTTTTTCTTATTCTATTTTTTTAATTGTAATTCAGTCAAGGAAGTGTTGTATGTACTTAGCTGTTACATTATTGATTCCTATCGTCAAACATATGACCGGAAATTAAACATGGTTAAAACGCTCAATTATTGTTTATTAAACTAAATATATTTTGATCCTTGCTGTAATTTAGACGCGGAGGTTTAGTAACAATTAATACTGGGAATTAGGAACAGAGAGATGAGAGGATTGAAAGCGGGGAGAAGGAAAATAAGATGAAAAAGTGGAGATTGACTATTATCTTGTTTTAACTTGGATTAAAGGGTCGAGAATGAATAATTGTTTATATTTTTGTATTATTTTATATTATAAAATATATTAAAATATAATAAAAGTTAAAAAATTTAAAAATGTTACATATTTTATATATTATTATAATAGAAATAAAAAATAAAGAAAAATATTAGTGTTATTGTTTTATTCACTGTCAAATAAAATAAGTTTATTTTTTCATCTGTTTTAGATTACAGTTTATTTTTCTTTTTAAGAGAAGTTAATTTTTAATTTTTTATTATGTTCTATTTAATGTCTCATTTTTAATAAATATGAATTATTATTATTATTTAATTAAAATAATTAAAATAATTTTATTTAATATAAAGATAACTTAAGAAAAATATTTTGATAAAATTAATTATGTTAATTATATTAATTAATTTTTTTAATAAGATTGGAAAAGGACAGCAGGGCAATGATAGAGGGTTTTTACTGTCATGTTTGGAAAGAGGATATGAGGTTGGAGAAGGAAAGGAATGAAAAGAGGTAATAAATCTTTTCCTTGGCTTGCATGCGGAAAGATAAGAAGGGATTATAAAGGTCTTTTTAGGGCTCATCGAAAATAATCTCTATTTTTAGAGAAAAAGATGGAGAAACGTATACAATGAAGATATTTTTTATTAAATTATAAATATATCTATGTATTTTTTATAATATTTATATTTATTTAAATTAATGTAAAATTCTTAAAAATTATTTTATATTTTATTAATTTTAAAATATTTTTTAGATTTTATGATATAAACTAATCAATATAATTTTATGAATTAATTATAACAATAAGAAATTATCAAAAATCTTAATATACAATCTTACCATACCATAATGTCTTTTATAATTTGTAATCTTTAAATATAAAATATTTTCATTAAAAAATTTTAAATAATGTATAGAAATTTAATATTTATAAATATATAAAAAAATATAGAATAAGAAAACATAAAATTTGTTATAGAACTTTGAGACATGATGAATCAAATATAAATAATAACCATAAGAATTTATTAAATATTTAAAAATATAACATATATCATATTCGTATTAATTAATGAAATTAAAATTTTAAATTTAATAATTTAAATACTAGTATTTTTATAAAAAATGATATACAGTTTATTATTAGCAAAAATTATAATATAAAGGTAAGATAATAATTTTAATTTAAAAACTTTTTTCTTTCATTTTTATATAAAGAAATAAGGCTTTTCTCACGCTTTTCATTTTTAATTTCGTAACTTTTCAAATAAAATAAGAGAAAATTTTTTTCCTTCCATTTCTCTTCGTTTCCTACCCTTTATTTCTTCACCGAACTCTTTTTGACCACTCTAAACTAGGTTAATCGCCATCCACGTGCAAGCTGCTAGTATTTAGCTGAGACGTGGCATCTCTTTTAACACATAAGATACCCGTGAGTCGTTAGCGGTAGGTATAATATTAATAGATTTGTGTCCTTTCTTTGCCCACTGGCTACAGAAAGATCCTTCAATGATTATTAACCGTTGGTCCCTTGATTTTATAACATTGGCCCCCACCATGGTAGGATAGCCACGGAAAATTTCTGTAATATAAGCAATTCAATTTTAAAAATATTAATAAATGAGGGCTAACATAAGAAAGAAAGACCCCGTTTTTATTATAGTATTAAATATTTTATCTCCCCTTTTTTTTTTTTTTTTTTTGAGAATCAAAGCTTTCGTTAATTCATCAAAGAAATATCATGGGACAGAACCCTCTCCATGAACCCGGGAGCAACCTGCTGCATTGAAGGGTTGTCACAATCACAAGCTGCTTTGGCCATAGTACGAGCAGCCATATTACCCTGCCTATCTTTGACAGCTCTTAGCTATTTCTCGACAAGTTTGAACAACAGACCCAAACTCTGAAATATCCAGCACACTGGCATTAATAGCGTCCACTACCAACTTGGAATCTGACTCCGCCGCTACACCAGCAAAATTACCCGATTTAGGCCAGCTCAACGCCTCCCTCATGCACACCACCTCTGCCATCTTAGCATCCAAATTCCCCTGCCAAACTTGCGATCTGCAACAAACCATCGTGCCGCAATGGTCCCTGAGCACCATCCCACACCCAACCAAGGATCTACTCGCCTCTACAGCTGCATCGACATTGAGTTTCAAAACACCCACATCAGGAGGAATCCAACAAACCCTACCCATTGACGAAGCACCCCTACCTGGTGTGCATAAGCTCATTGGCCTTCTGAAACTGACCCAGAAAATCTAGCGCCGCCTGCACACATCTCGCCGGTGTCATCAACACTTTCCGCCACATCCAGATATTTCGCTGTCTCCAAATGGCCCACAACACTATTCCAAACCTTTCCGTCAACTGCTGTCCTCACCTGCAATCATATGATCCACCCAACGCCAAAAGTTAAGCTCATGCACATTAAACTAAAGTCCCACCAGCTTTCTCCCAACACTGACCCGCAAACGAACAATCAACAAACAAATGCATTTTGTGCTCCCCCACGTGACCCCAAAGAACACATTCATTAGGAGCAACAATTCCTACTAAAAAAAGCCGCTCCGAGTTGGGATAAAGTTATGGCATAGCCTCCACAAGAACATCTTCACTTTCGGAGGCAGATGAAGGTTCCACAACTGAGACCAGCCCGTAAAGTCATCGTCCCCTGAACCTCCAAACTCCCGCTCCATTGCTAATCTATACCCTGACTTAATTAGATATTGACCACGCTAATCTATACCTTGACTTAACCAGATATTGACCACGCTTATCATAATGCCACATTCAAACATCATCTGTTTTCACCACCCCTCCATGCAACCTAAGAATAGTATTAACATCTTCAGGGACAAAAATATCCTACATCATCTCCACATCCCATTCGCTAGTGCCTGGAATCGACAAGTCCTGCACTCTCAACTCCAACATTCCTTCAATCCTTTGTGTAACTGGCAAAAAACCATTATCATTCAGAATCCACGGGTCATGCCATACTCGGATAGAATCACCACGCCCTATCCTCCACCGAATCTCACCAACAAGAATATGCTGCACACTCCAAATACTTCTCCTGAATAGGCTTGGGTTTGAACCCAACTGAGCCGTCAAAAAATCCCCTTGAGGGTAATATTTAGCTTTGTGAAGCCAACAAACAAAAGCATTTGGTTGGTGCACCCGCTTCCACCCTTGTTTACCAAGTATAGCTTGATTGAAACAGTGCATATGTCTGAACCTGAGTCCACCTTTCTCCTCCCTACAACACAGCCTTTGCCACCTTGCCCAATGAATCGCACGTCTCCCTTCATGCCTCGAACCCCACCAAAAAGAATTTAACATTCTCTGTAATTCTTCACAAAGCGAAACAGGGAGGAGAAAAACATTCATACAATAAGTAGGGATCGCCTGAGCAACATTCTTCACTAAAATCTCCCTTCCCGTCTGCGTTAACAGCTTACTACCCCAACCAGCAACCCTATTCCGCAACCGCTCCCTAAGAAAACCAAACACTGTGCGTTTCTTTCTCACAATCTGAGACGGGAGACCAAGATATCTTCCCGCATTCAATGGTTTAGACTCCCGTAGAGTTTCCTTAATACTTTCTCTCGAAGCCTCATCAACATTAGAGCTAAACTGTTCAATTTAGATAAGATATTAAACATGAGACTGAGATTCAAGAAATCTAAGAGGAAATGAGCAGATATTTTGGGAGAAATCTGGAACTTGAACTTATATTCCTTCTCATTTTTTATTACTGGTAGTTCAAAAATATATAGAGATTACAGCACAAGGAAGAGAGCTAAAGTTGCATACAGCTCATTACACTTTTAAACCATGCTTCTGCCTAAGGCATGGTTGATAACATGACTCTTGAGAAGTTAAGTTAAACAATCCCATTCTTAGCATGGCAGGGGTCTATCAAAAAGGCTGCTAATGACTTCATTCTTCACAAAATCACTTCAAAGTCTTCTAAAAGAATGTCAAATCTGCTAATACTTCTCTTTGATATTCTTCTTAAAAACCCCAAGCTTTTACCTTAAAACTTTGAACTTAGCTCTTGGAAGAGCCTTGTTAAAATGTCTACAATCTGCTCCTTTGCGGTAGTGCTGGAGTTGAATTTCTCTAGCTTTTTCAGCCTCTTTTGTTGTATGAAACTTGACGTGAATGTGATTTGTTCTTCCATACTGAACCGGGTTCTTTGCAATGGCAATAGCAGACTTGTTGTCCACCCAAATTAGTGTAGGATTTGCTCGAGTAAAACTAAGATCTGATAGGATTTTTCTAAGTCAAATGACTTGATTTCCAGCATTTGTAGTTGAGATATACTTAGCTTCAACAGATGATTGAGCCATCACCCCTTGCTTCTTTGAATTCTATGAGAATGCCTCACTTTCAAATGAAAACAAATAACCATAAGTGCTCTTAGAGTCATTAGCACTTCCAACTCAATCATTATTAGCATACCCTTGCAATTCATCACTTTCACACTTGCTAAACCAAAGACTAAGATTAGTAGTGCCTGCAATATAGCTTAGCACTCTTCTAGCAATAGCAAGATGAATTTTGCTTAGATTTTGCATGAACCTCAAAAGTAAATTTGTTGCAAACATGATGTCTGGTCTGGTTGCAACTAGATATAACGAGCTTCCTTCAATGCTTCTAAAGATTGAGGCATTTGCTTTACCGCTTTCATCATTATTAGCGTACCCTTGCAATTCATCACTTTCACACTTGCTAAACTAAAGACCAAGATTAGTAGTGCCTGCAATATAGCTTAGCACTCTTCTAGCAATAGCAAGATGAATTTTGCTTAGATTTTGCATGAATCTCAAAAGTAAATTTATTGCAAACATGATGTCTGGTCTGGTTGCAACTAGATATAACGAGCTTCCTTCAATGCTTCTAAAGATTGAGGCATTTGTTTTACCGCTTTCATCTTCTTTAGTTAGCTTCTCATTCACCACTAAAGGTGTAGCAACAAACTTAGCTTTATTTAACTAAAATTTCTTGAGAACTTTCCAACCATGTTTGGTTTGAGAATTGAAATACCTTCATTTGACTGACTAATTTCCATTCCCAAGAAAAAAGTCATTTCACCTAAATCAGACATTTTAAATTTCTGTTGTAATTTCTTCTTGAAGTTTTCAATCTTTAAATCATCTCCTCTTGTCACCAAAAGATCATCCACATACAAGGAAATAATCAATTTCACTTCATCTTCACTCTTTATGACATACAAAATGGCTTCATTTTTACTCTCGAGAAAGCTTTGTTGTAATAGATGAGTGTCAATTCTATTGTAACAGGCTCTTGGAGCTTACTTGAGCCCATAAAAAACTTTATTTAGCTTATAAACCTTTCCTTATTCACCTGAGATTATGAAGCCTTCAAGTTGCTCCACATACATATCCTCCTTGAACACACCATTTAAGAATGCTAATTTTACATCAAGATGAAACATTTTCCAATTTTCTTTTGCTGCAAGTGCTACTAGAAGCCTTACTGTTTCATGCCTTGCTACTAGTGCAAAGGTATTAGTATCATCCACTCTAGCTTGTTGAAGATAACCCTTAACAACCAATCTAGCCTTAAGTTTGTTTACAAAAACATCAAAATTTAATTAGGTCTGTAAATCCACTTAAAACCTATTATCTAGTGTGCTTCAGGCTTCTTAACCAGCTTTTAAGTGTAATTCTTCTCAATCATGCTAATTTCCTCCTCTATGGCTTTTCTTTAACCTTCATGACCTCAAGTGTAACTACATTGCATCTATCATAAACATCTTGCAACAAACTCATGCCTCTCACAACATGCTCAGTATCACTTTTTGAGCTTCCTTCATCTTCAAGTGCTTCATGTTCTTGATGGAATGCCTCAATCTCAACTTTGACTTGGAGTTTTCCTTCCTTCCAATTTTAGATTACAGCTTCATCAAATCTTACATTTCTGTTAACAAACACTTTCTCTGTTTTGGGGTTGAAGATTCTACACCCCTTTGTGATATTGTTATAACAAATGAAGATACCAACATTTGATTTCTTGTCCAGCTTGTCCATCTTTTTTTTCAGATATGTGTAAGTAACAAACACACCCAAAAACTCAAATGCTCCATTAAAGGTTTAGTTCCATGCCATATTTAAACAGAACCTTGCCATTTAATGCTCTTGTTGGTAACAAATTGAGCAAATACATAGCTATATTGACTGCCTCAGCCTAGAAATGTTTTGGCAAGTTCTTCTCATGCAACAAACACTTGACCATCTCCATCACAGTTTTATTTTTTCTTTCATTCGATTTATTTTGTTGTGGAGTGTAGGGGACTTTGAATTGGTGCTTGATCCCTTCTTTGATGCAAATAGCCTTGAACTCTCTTGAAACATATTCAACTCCATTGTTTGATCTTAGCATCTTGGTTCAATAACCAACTTCCTTTTCTACTTGAGTTTTGAACTTCACAAACTCACTTAACACCTCTAATTTTTACTTCAAGAAATTCACCCAGCAGTACTTAAAGTAATCATCAATGAATAATAAAAAGTATATGCTATTATTTAAGAATGATACATTCATTAGACCACAAATATCAAAATGCACCAGCTACAATTTCTTAGTAGCTCTCCAGTTGCTACTTGAGAATGGTAGCTTGTTAGCTTCCTAAATTGGCAAGCTTCACAAACATCCTTTCCATGCCTAATTACAGGCATGCCATCAACCAAGTTCTTTTGATGCATCAAGTTTAAATTTGCATAGCTGAAGTGCCCTAACCTCTTATGCCACATAATTGAATCATTTATCATAGTTGAGTATGCATGCAAAGTGTTTTGTGTTATGTCAAATGGGAAAAGTCTACCTTTCACGTCTACAATCATCATTTCATTTCCATTTGGATCATAAATGATGCATTTTTTCTTCTTGAAATGCAATTCATAATCTTTTTCAAGTAGTTGACCAACATTAAGCAAGTTTAAACTAATCTCAAGCACAAATAACAAGTTTAAAATGGATTTTGTGCCTATTAGAGTATTGATCACAATAGTTCCTTTGTCGTTGACCTCGACCTGAGCTCTATTGCCAACCTTTACCCTTGACTTGAACGACTAGTCAAGGATCTTGAAGTTATCCTCATCAAATGTCATATGGCTTGAGCAATCACTATTAACAAGCCAAGTGTTCATTTCACTCTTGGCAATGTGGAAAATTGTTGTAAACAACCTCTCAATTGGAACTTCTTAATCTTCAGCTACTTGTGCTTGCTGAGTAGGTTGTGCTTGCTTATTCTTACACACTTTGGCCATGTGTCCAAACTAATTGCAGGCTCTACATTAAATGTCAAGCTTGAACCAATAATATTTTTTAACATGTGTCTTCTTCTTGCAATGTTTGTAAGGTGGATACTTGCCTTTCTTTCCACCTTTATCATCTCCACTTTTTTTTATCTTTTCCTTTTAACTCTTTTGATTGCTTTTTGCCTCCACTTGACTGACCTCCTTCACCTTGCTTTGCCATAAATGCTCATTCAGTTGCCTCTCCCTGCCTTATGTTGAATCTCTACTCTACGACATGATAGGCATTCATCACTTCATTTAAAGTAATGATGGATAGGTCTTTAGTGTCTTCTGGTGAAGATATCTTTAGCTATAATCTTGCTAGAACACTCATAAGAACCTTGCTCATTATTCTTTTATCTAGCAGCTCCTCTCCAAGAAGTCTTAATTGGTTAACTACTCTCATTAACCTGTCACTATACTCCTTAAGTGTTTCAAAGTCTCCCATTTTGAGAGTTTCAAACTCTCTCCATAAATTTAAGACTTGAATTTGTTTAGTTCTAACACTGTATTGAAACTCTCCTTGAGCTAATCCTAGGCTTGTTTTGCTATCTCACTATTCATGATCCTAGTGAAAATAGACCCTAAAACAAAGGAATGACTTACAGCTAAGGTCTTATATTTCTTAGCACATTCTTCACTATGTTGGTGGAGTTGTGCTATGGTGGGATTGGCTCTAAAAGGTGTTGGTTCTCTACCAAATTCCATAACATCCTAAAGGTCAAATGCCCTTAGGTATTCCTTCATTTTCACAGCCTAAACGTGGTAGTTTTCACCATTGAAGCTAGGTGATGTTGGGGTTAAAAACCCTTTAGAAGTCATCGGTTTTCACTTAAGGTGTTTAGGTCTTTTGGTGGGGCTTAAGCTCACTTGTTTTCTCTCTTTTTAGCCCTTAAAGATTTAAAGAAGCTCTGATATCATGTTCAATTTAGATAAATTAAGCAACCCATACTTCAACATGGTTATGGGTTGTGCTTTTCAACACAAAGCTTCTAACAATCTTTTCTATGAAATCTTCTTAAAAATGTTCTAGTAGAATGTCAATCATCCCAACAATACTAAAGAGATTCCAAAAGGGTTTAATAGAAATTACTTGGTTGAATCACCGGAAGGGGATATATTGCGGATTCTTAGATTTACAAAGCCAGGTAAAGACAGACCTAGAAAAAAAACTTCTAGTTGTGCTTCCACGACAGCGTGGTTTGATGTTTACAAGATAGATTTTGAGAAACAAACTGGGGACCTTGTGAATTGTCTGAGAAATATTGGTCTTTTTGTTGGTCGCATTGAATCTTTTTCGCTTTCTGCTAATGACTATCTTGGGTTGAAGCCAAATTTGATTTGATTTGATGATGATGTTGAGTGGCATAATTGTCCCTTCGATGGTTTGTTTTCTGCAGGTCATGACATAGGCGTCTATAATCTAGAGGATAGTAGATCTCATCCTTAGTTCAACCTTTTGAGGTGGAAAAGAGTCAGCCTTCTGCCATCTGGGTCTTTGGCAGGGCATAGTTAGATTTCGTATGTTGTGGTATTTCTAGTTCTGAATATCTATATTTCATAGGTTTTTTTGTGCTTCGAGTTTGTGCTTCATTGATGAAATGATTTTTCTTTGACAACTATTGCTATGATGTTTCCTTCTTTTCCACTGAATTTAGTGCTTATAACTCGGATCTTTTTAGGTTTATGGAGTAACAAATTTGATCATCGGTTGAAGGTTTTTGTTTTATTTTTTTATTTCAGTTGTAATAGTTATCATGAAGTAGATCATATTATGTGATTATGGTTGCAATATTGCAAGATTAATTGTTATCCCATGTTTGTGTTTGTTGCATTGTAGAACATGTTGTTTAGTTTTGGAATTTTTCTATAGCCAGGGCTGACATTTTATCGATGATCGTTGTGCATCAAAGGCTATCAACTAACACTTCGAATGAGAGATAAGAATAGGAAAGAAACGTAGGCGTATCACTTCATATAGTTTGGAAGAGAATTTTAGTTTCAGGATGAAGGGAGGACTGCACCAGTATCCCTTATCGTTGATATCTTAGGAAGAATAATTTCCTTTTTGTTTGAAGCTGGCTCTTTCTAACCTTAGCATTAGTGATATTTAATGTTTCTCATATATTTTCTGTGGAAAGCAGCAGAAAGTAGAGTATTTGCAAGTATATGTCTTGAATTTCTCCTCTTGAACAAAATGATTATGATTTGTTATTTTTTTTTCCTTTTTTTAATTGGCTTTCTATCCATTTTCTTTATTAACTATTTTTTAAATGTGCAAATATTTTATGTAATTATTTGATAGGCATATTAAAACTCCCAAACTCATCTCCAGGGTAAACTGAACTTGGGTGCAACGTTGGAAATATGAGGCGATGGTTATTCTTTCAACAATTGTTTCATTTTGATGATCGGGCTGAAAAAATAAATTGGAAACCTATGTTAGTTGGATAAAACTGATTGGATTAATTATGATTTCATCTCTCAAGTATACCTTAATATATTGTTTCATCTTTCATTTTATAAAAATAAATTTAATCATTCTATGTTTTGACTATGTTAAATGGATCATTCTATTCATTTTAAAAACCTGTTTCTTTAGTCAAAGGTGAAAACCTCAATAAAACTTCTTTAATACTAAAGTTTCTTCATTTTCAACCTTTCTCTTATTCAAGAACATAAACTAAATGGTTTGATTCTTTGCAATTGCTATAATTTATCAATTTATAATAATCCTATAAGCAATTCATCCAATAAGAGATGGGTTTAGCATCGTCCAAAAAAAAATTTCAAAAATTCTCAAACCTCGAGCTGAGCTAGATGATGCTATAAATTTTTAACAATCCCATTTCATAAGTTGCACATGTAATGGCTAATCCATAAGAATTCCATAAGTCACAAGTCAGAAGCAACAAATAAAATGCATAATGAGCATATCAGCCTCCAAAAGATGAAAACACACTCAACAATTCAACCGAGTTCGACTCAGCCTACGTAGATTGCCTCTCTCTAATACATCATGCTTTCCAAGACGACGAACTCTCTTGCCATCTCTCCATTGTCTCCTTTAACATCTATGCCGCCTCTCACAATCACAAACAACTGCTCCTTCTTAATTTGTTTTACAGATGGATAGCAAATAGAAGAATGGGATGTCGTTGGGAGATATATAGATATTAGAAGTGATAAATAACTCAGGTCATTTTTAAATTGAGTCGAGTTCAAGTCATTTGGAATCTAGAGTATCAATAATTTATTTGATTTATTTTCAATAATCTAGATTTCAGTATGAAAAATGATTGTACACAATAAATTCTCAGGCAATTAAAAATTAATTTGTAATGTCAGTTAGCTATTATTAAGGTACATGAGTATACTAATCTAAAACATTAAACGATCACATTAATTTAAATAATCTATATTGTTCTATTGATGTTTATTTCTTTAATATATTACATTTTTATTGGATTTTAAAATTTATTTACTATGTTTTTAGAGTTCTGATAATAATAAGCTGAAGGTTGTTTGAAAATATTGTGAACTAATTGAATTTACTGTCTCTATTTTGAATAGATTGTATGATAATTATAACTAATGTTTTCAATGTCTCTATTTTGAATAGATTGTATGATAATTATAACTAATGTTTTCAAAGTCAGATCAAACATCGAACATGTTAGCTGATGGATTTTTTCTTATTTAACTGGTTTGACCAAGTTGATTGGCTTAGTTCAATACTATTTATTTTTATTTCTTGAAAAAATATAATAATACTTAAAAATATTAAAAAAATACAAAAAATATATAATATAATAAAGTAATGAAATCTATTTTTAAATTTTAAATTTGAGTAAAATAAGTTAATTTTGAAGTTTTTAATTTTTCACAAAATGACACAGTTTTATGTTAAACCAATTTGATTCGATTTTTAATTCTAGTCGATTTTCTCAATTTTAATTATTTTTTTATTTTGTTTCGTTATTTGAGTGACTAATTTTTAATACTAAATTCATAAATATAAGCAATTGAATGATGATTGTAAATAACTGTAGAAAGTTAATGTTGAATGTTAGACAATTATATAAAAAACTTTAATTGAAATTGAAAAATTAAATGACAACAATATGATTTTAAATATGATGAACCAGCTACCGAAGAAATTAGTTTGATTATATAATTTTCAAAATGGTTGCACTTAAAATTTGTCATTGATGCTATTATTATTATTATTATTATTTTGTAATGTTTATACAAACTTTAGAATGTGTAATGCAGATATTATGTTATGATATTATAAACTGTGAATGGTGTTTATATACAATAATTTTTTTATTTATTTTATATTAATAGGAGGTTAGTTTTCTTATTCTAGACATGTAATGATTTTAATATTGCATAACTTCAATATATCTTTTTATTATGAATTATGTGCTTAAATATAATACACAATGACAATTAGAAAAAAAATAATAAAAGACTGATTCTTTTTAGCTTGATCTATGTATTATAATATAATAAAATACCACTACTTATTATATAACAAAATAAAAAATTATAGTAGCACATAATGTAAAGTAGAATTTTGATATATAAAATATAGATATATTTATACCAATGTAAAAAAAAGAAAAAACTTATTTTTTGCAATATTTTATAAATATGTATAATAATAGCAAAAATATGAAATTTATATAATTATGTAGTTTTTATGGAAGTGGTGATAATGTGAAAATAAGCATTGAATTGCAACCCAAATACTAATTACTGATAGTAAGCTTATGAGATGGAATCCACTAACTCCAATCACACTGAACAAAAACATAACTAATTCAAGCTAAACTAGCATAAGGCATCAAATACTTCAAAAAAAAAAAATGATTAAGCACTGCGGAAGACAAAAATAGGAGTTGCCTTGGATTCCGACTGGTGATATACTAAGTTTGAGATAGTATGATCCTCTACATTGAAAACGCCCGTGTCATTATCACCATTCCCTCTTTCCTGACATGGACCACCATCAAAGTAGATAGAATTAGACCTCAACCCCGGATAATCTCTAGCTGACACAGAAAATGACTCGTTGTAACCAACAAACAGCACAGCATCACCTATCGACTGAACGGGCTCCCCATTCTGCTTTTCGAAATCTACCTTATGGACATAAAACCAGAGAGTCCTACAAGGCAAATGCGCATTTTCGTCAGCATTAAAGTCCACAAAAGGGCCATCTTCGGCAACACCAACTGCATATCTAACAACGTATAGAATATCTCTTTGTGGTGATTCCACTAAATACCCTGCTCGAGCTACCGTCATCACTTGTGCAACTTCTTTAGGACGCTTCACGGTATTGTCTCTAGGGAAATCCAAGTCAGTAACAATATTTCTTGGCAATGAAGGGTTATTGAGATCCCATTCTTGAATAATTGAACTACTTGTAACAGTATAAAACAAACGACGTTTCTTGGAATATATAATATCAAGAAAATGGCTACAAGAATCTGGACTTTCAAATTGATTCCCTAAAGAAGTCCAGACTGTTTCTCAAACTCTACAAAAGGCGAGATCACGGGATGCATCGTGGTTAATCATCATAATACAATTATCCTCATTCGGAGATGATGACATTGCAAATCTCTGGGTGAGACGCTTGCTCAGCTCATTAGGTCTGAAAAAGTAGCTTTTCTTAGATCTTCTCTCGTAAACGAGGTAATGATTGGGGTATTCGGAAGATGCGTCGCGATTGAACAGTTTAACTGAAGGAAGCGTTTCGACGGAAGGCAGTGGTATCATTTGCGGAGAAATAGAGTTGGAGAATATATTAGCGAGATAAAATCCACAGTCACTGCTATTTACGAACGCCAACCATCTGTTGGAAGATCCAACACAATGTGCATTAAAGATCTCCTTGGGCATCCTGCGGTTCGCAAGATAAAGAATTTTGTTATCTGCGGGGTTGAAAAGGCGGAAATTCACCGGCTTTTCTTCACTCTGGGCGGAGTCGCTGTTAAGTGTTGGATACTCCGGAGGAAGCAATAACAAGGGTGATGAGAAGGGGGTGGAGGATTGAGATGCTCCTATGTCTATGGCTATTTCTGAAGCAGCAGCAAAATTTCTGGATGGGCTTAGGAGACGGGAAAAACTTGCATGTTTTGTGGATGGGGAAGAAGAAAACATCTTGGTTGTGTATCTTCTCAACCGCACAAAGACCGCAGCGGCCATGGCCATGGCAAACCCTGTGTTTTGAAATTTCAATTATGAATTTGTGGTTTTATGGATACTTCTTCTGCTTGGAATGCACGTTAGTTAGTTGAGAAATTTTTCTCCGCACTGAATTCATGTAAATCATTTTGCATAACATATTTTAGATATAAATTAATAACAAATTACATAAATTATAAATAATTAATTTACAATTTGACATAATGAACTAATTGCATACTAGAATTTCTAGTGTTAGTGTTCTGATCAAGTGGTGTTGGACCTAGATTTAATCTTTTATCTGCCCCTTAGATTATGTATTGGCTTGTCAACTTCCAATAGTTTCTAATTACTAATCTTTTAATATTTGCATTGCACATTACTTTTGTTTCAACAATTTGTAAATTCTTATTTAATATCTATCTATCTATTTCATATCATAACAGAGAGCCAATCGTTTCGATGTATTGAAAACTTCTTATTTTATATCGTATTTCCAAGTTCTAATTTTCTAATTTTTCTTTTTTTGTCAAATTGAAGATATTTCTTTTTTTCCAAATTGTAAAACTTTTTTTTAACATTCTCAGGGGAAAAAAAAAAGGGAGAAGCACACTCCAACTCTACATGCTTTGTTGGTGGAATCTTATCCTGCTTTCTTATTTCTTGATAAACACTATTAATATTTCTCTAAAAAAAAAAACTAGTAATATAGAATTCATTCAATTAGCAAAGATTGATAAAAATTGATCCAACTATTTCTTTGTAAATTGGAAGCATGTACGTGCAACCATCACTAAAATAAAAAATCGACACTACTGAAATATTGCTTTGCCTCCTTTGTGAAGTGTTTGTTGCCTTTTTTAGTGCGATCTAAAGAATGATATATGACAAGGCAGGGGTAACTTGCTTCTAGTAACTAACTAGGTGGACAATTTTCATCATAATAATATTATATGTTTCTTATTATTATGTTCTATTCATGTATTAAATTTATGGAGATTTGTAAGAGAGGATACTACACACCAAATAGACATCCCAATAGTTATATATCCAACTCTCTTACGATTGGATTCAAAAGAGTTATTTTGGTATCAACTTCAAGTAATTTGTTGCATTGATCATTAAATTATAACTAAAATTTTATTGCCGTCCCGAAATTTTGATTTATTTTCGTTGAGCCACTCAAATATAATTTCTATTTTGATTGAACTTTTCCAGTCAACCAAGAAAATTTCGATGGCTGAACTACCGAAGGGGGGGGTGTATAGAAGCATATTTGCTTGGGCGACCCTGTGATCTTTTATCATTGTGGAAGATATGGCCATTTGATTGAGTTGTGCAGTTTCAAAGAGAAAATAGTTACTAGCACTGAAATGGTATGGTGGGGAAATGCATGTCTCATCTAGTGAGTATGAAGGATGTTCATAACTATGAAAATCAGGTTGATTATGATGATCGAACTATGAATCATTTTGATTCAATTCGGACCAGTTTTCAATATTATTTTTTTATTTTTAATTATTATAATTATATTTCTATATTTTAAATATTTTTTAAATTTATTTATTATTAAATTAATTAAATTGAATCGAATCAATCAAATCGATCGAACCAAACAAATCGAAAACTGATCAATTGACCGGTCTCTAATGGATCTTGTTTTAGAAACATTGCTTCTAATCAAGCTGAAAAGTTTGGGTTCTTTTGAAGTCTTAGCTAGAGACAACAGTTAGTTGACTTGTCTCTAATTGAAGCTTTGTCAAATAGTGTGAGGCAATTTTATTGACTGTGAGGCATTTATTGAAGGTGATGCAAAGAATACTATTTAGATAGTTAAAGTTGTTCGTCCTTTACTTTATATGGTGTTATCCCTCTGCTCTAACTAATTGTTCTAAACTGTTTGCTAGACGTGAGTTGAGTGCAATAGGACAACTATGTTCTTCATTTGGTTGTAGGCTAGTTTCTTGAGTGTTGTTCCTTAAAGACTCACTTAAGTTTGCACTAGTTTAATGTTTGATATCCTTGAGTTTGGAGAAAATAAAATAAAAATCATCATTGTTCATCAAGCCAACAATTCACTTGTTGAGTATAATAATGTCCTCATTATTTTATAAAACTCCAACATAATAATAAGCCAACAAGTAGAACAATAGCTAGCTCTGTTGATTTTTTTTTTCTTTTATTGAAGCTATTTTAAAATTAGCTAAGCACAACTTAAACTTATTATTAAAGCCATAGTCATTTTACTCACTAAGAATTAAAAGACAAGAATATCTTCGTAAACTCATACATAAAAGCTTTATTTTGGCATATATTTAATTTTTTTTTATTAGTTGCACTTTGAAATTCTATTTTTTTACAACTGTATCCTCTCAAATAATGCATAGTACTATTTTGAAGAAAAAACTTATTTTTATTTCAATAACGTTGTTTTATATGTGATTGTTTTTGTAAAAGGATTTGAACCAACATTTATACAATGTACTTTAGATATAATCCACATATATTTCGTTTGTGTTTATCTTTTTGCAATCAATAAATTATCTCACTTCTAAACACTCGTTTCACAATTTTTGCAATCATTATTTATATTTCAAAATGGATGACACACACAAATAAGTCTAGCTTTAAGTGATAAAATAATGATTAAGGTTATAAAATGCACAATTTTTAAAAAAATTATTTAGTGCAATGGTTACACAAACATAAATAGCATAATAATAATAATAATAATATGATAGTTAACTTATTTATTATACATATCAATATTGTATAATATTATCACGGTACTACTACTTTATTTATTTATATCTATATTTATTATATATTTGTGTTCTTATCGGTCTACAGTCATGGTGGAGCCTTTTTCTTTGAGTCCCCTTCTCCTCGGACTGTACCAGATTCCTTAATACCATGGTTTCCCACTCCAAAGTTGTTAAGATTGCTGGACTGCCCTCCAATGGGTGGCATCATTGTCACTTTCTGACCAGGATGATATCATTGGCGGCGGTTCAGGAGCTAATATTGTGCATAGCATGGTCATGCTGGCAGGAATAGAGTGCTTGCCTAATGGTGCTAAGAGCTTTGGTGCTTTTCTTACACATCCTTTCTGTTGGGGTTCAAAGCCAGTAGGACCAGAAACTAATCTAGAAGATCATGCCTTCCATATTTCTAATCCTCGGACTCAAAATTCTGGGAATTTAATCAAATGCTTAGTTTCTTTTATTCATAATTACTCCATTTACTTCTTGATAAATGTTGTTTAAAGTTTTTACACATATATTAAGAATTGTATTTAATAAATGTTACTATATAAATAAAAAACTATGTTACCCTTAATTAATTATTTTCATAAATTAATGTCCACTCTAAAAATAAATAATTATTATGAAAGAGAGAAAATACATAGTTGAAAAAAAAATAATTAATGTTTATAGATAATTGTAAAATGTAAAATATTACAAGACAAAAATTTCTTTCTAAAACATCTATTTTGGAATAGAGAAAGTAAATAATAAATTCTCAGTTTTAGTGTTATTACTACTTGTTCTGAAATTTGGAAAGGCATATTAACAATAACAAATGTTGCTGCTTTATTTTCTTCACAAATATTCGCTTGACATCTTCGCGTGAAGTATTATGAAACAAAAATTTCTTTCTAAAATATCTAATTTGAAATAGAGAGAGTAAAAAATAAATTCTCAGTTTTAGTGTTATTACTACTTATGTTGAAATTTGGAAACATATTAACAATAACAAATATTACTGCTTTATTTTCTTCACAAATATCCGCTTGGCATCTTTATTTTATTACTCCCTCCATCCTAAAACATTTAGCAAATTTTTATTTTAGATGTCCCAAAATGATTAACAATTTTCTTGTTTGATTAATAGTTAATCAAATAATTATCTAATATACCCTTATTAATTGACATCTATTTTCACATTATTAATAAATTACTACCTATATTTTTTACTTTGAATTTATATTTTCAATGTAAAGAAAAAAACTATACTCTTCAATAATTTTTTTTAAGTTCTAATAATCATTTTACTACTAATATTTAAATATTATCACCAATTCTTATAGTGCTAATAATAACTATACTTTATTAATATTGATAAAATAAAAAAATAAATATGAATATTTTAGTAAAAAAGTAACTAAAATACATAAAATAACTATAATTAACTAACTTTCTTAATTCTCATTGAAATGAAATTTTGTTAATCATTTTGGAACGGATGAAGTAGTATTATTTTATTTCATTAGAGGTTCAATTGGCTGAAAATTCAGACTTGAATAATGCAGGAGAAATGAACAGAAGAAAATGGAAATTTGAAGCGGCAGAGACGCTTTGTAGCTTTGACACAATGACCCTCTAATCTACCGTGAGTTAATCTCTTAGTAATGAGATTATGAGTTTGAATCAAGACCTTAATCATTCTCTCATAACAAGCTAATGTTCAAGGAATAACGACACAGATCATTTACTTCTATTGTTAATCTCGAATCATCTCGTATGCGCATTTATACTAGGAAATTTGACATCTCTGCATTTATGTAGATTATCTAGTCTTTAATTTGCATATGACATGAAGGTGGTTAATAAAACTTCAATCTTAAATTAATCAAAATTCATATATTGCATATATTGCAATCTTAAATTTTTTATATAATTTAAATACGAAATTTGTAATCTCTTTATTCCTTAATAGATGTCATTTAAGGGGTATTTGATCGTTGAAATTTGACATTTCTATTTGGAATCACTTTATTGGAAAAGTAGAAATGTAAGATTTTTATGTTGGATGATATTTTCTTAGGAATTCAAAGTTAATATGTTTAATTTATATCTAGGAAAGTTGAAAAATATTAATTTAGATTACTATTATATCCCGAATGCTATTATATATTTATTTAATTAATTCATATATTTTATATAATAAAATTTATCTCAATGACCAATTTAGTATAAAATATAAATATTATTCAAATAACTAAATGATTATAAATTTATCATAATAATCAACTCAATATGAAATATACAGTCTTTAAATTTTATCAAATATATCTAGCAAAGATAAGTATCAAATATATAGTTTCATGATAATAAAATTAAAAAGTCTAAAAATGATCTAATTACTTAATATAATACTTCAACTTTCTATAATTTAGTTTTTATTTAGCAAATAAAATTACATATAAGGTTATATATGTTTATATATTATATTAATTAAGTATATAATTGTCTATGCATAATTATATCATTTACCATAAATATGAGAAAGTAACTTTTTTATCCCTTGATGTGAGAAAGTACATTTTCATATAGATGAAAAAGTAAGAGCTATAACCTATATGTTCAGGATTTTAACTTTCCTAGGAATATAATATTGTTGTGTAAACCAAACACTGAAATTTAACATTTTTGAATTACTTTTCCTTAATAATCTGGCAATCAAATGTTCTTTTAAAATTTTTGCACATATATTAAAATTGCATTTAGTAGATATTATTACACAAGTAAAAGATTATGTTACTCTTAATTAGTTATTTCATAAATTATTGTGTATTTTGAAAGAAATAATTATTATGAAAGAGAGAAATTATATAGTTGAAAAAAATAATTAATATTTATAGATAATTGTAAAATATCAAATATTATGTGGCGAGAATTTCTACGACGTCTAATTTGAATGAAGTATTTTATTACAATTTTATATATTAATTGACTATGAAATATTTTTTAAAAAATTTTTACTTAGGAAAGTTATATTCTCTAATATAGAATCCATATTGTATTGAAATTATTGTTTTATTTTAACATAAAATTTAGAACTCTTTAAAATGACATCTAATTTAGAATAAATGAAATATTTAATATTAATTGACCATGAAATATTTTTTAAAAATTTTTACTTAGGAAAGTTATATTTTCTAATATAGAATTCATATTGCATTAAAATTATTGTTTTATTTTGACTTGATGTTGAATTAAATTAGATTTTTAAAAGATGATGTGACAGTTTTAAAAATTAAAGAAATAAAATAATTGTTTGACATATGATTAAAACTTGTGTAACATATTACTTGACACATGATAAAGAAAGTTACATAAACTAGTTTATAAGACTAAAATTTTATATATATATATATATATATATATAGAGAGAGAGAGAGAGAGAGAGAGAGAGAGAGAGAGAGAGAGAGAGAGAAGAGAGAGATCACGCATTTTGTAGTTATAATTAATTATTATTTAAATATGCTTATAAATATTAATAAATTAAAATATTTATCATCAAATATGCGATTAAGTAGCAAAACTTTATTATTAAAATAAATAATATATAAACATTATTTTTAATTATTTTTTTGTAGTTTATTTTAATAATTATTTATTTATATTTATCATTATTTTTAATTAAGTAGCCTAATATGGTAACTTAAGCATCAAATAGTTAATTTAACAAATGGTAAATTTTTACCTCAAATAAATTATGAATCAAAATTAATTATATATATATTGATATATTAATAATTTTAAAACTGAGAAATACTTTAAAAACATTATTTTTTTAGTTTTTATATTTTTCAAAAAATTTTGAAAATAGAAACAGAAAAAATCAAGAATCACAAATTTTAGTTTTCAAAATTCTATTTTTATTTTAAAAAATAAAAATAGAAAAATAGTGCTAAATGAGGCCTAATAATAATAATAATAAAAGGATTGTAAGATTGAAATTTTATTTTAAAATGTTAATAAGTATTGCAAGAGATGACACATATTTGATAATTTTAATCAACAAGTATATATTTTTATTATTTTATATTTATTTTTTGTATATCTTTAAATAATGATTTTATATTGATTTTGTCACTTTCTATAATTACATTTTTTATATTTAAACGCGACTTTAATGAGTAATGGTAATTTATTAGATTGTATTAGTATAAATTTTAAGAATATGTAATGTTAGCACTAATGAATCGCATTATATACTATTTTTATTTATATTTATATTCCTATTTGATTCATTTATTTTTTATATGTATTTAAAAAATTCAAATAAAACTCCTTAAGGTGATGTTAGTGTTCATATCAGTCGCAGATAACACATTTCTGTATTTTAAATCAAATTGTAGCTTTGATATGAAAATGTGTGTCAAATATTAATAAATCAATATTGGTATCGAATAGTAATAATCATTATTGGTATAATAACTTAAAATTGTTAATCATAATTCAAAATTAGTTTTTTATACTATAATTTGATATATATATATATATATATATATATATATATATATATAAAATGTAATATGACATTTAAAATATAGTTCAAAATATAATTTTTATAATTATATAATTCAAAATTTAATATATTCTTATATTTAATTTAAAATATAAAATTATACAATTAATATATTATCACGTGTTCATATTAATATTATTAATAATATAAAATTTCAGTATTAATACCAAACATTTTTCACCCTAGCAAAAGATTAAAACAAAACAATTTGAAAAAAAGAAAGGCCCAAGTACATGGTATGATTTGATCTCAGGAGAGCGACAGCCAAGCCAAACCCCCACCGGCTTTCGTTTTGAGTCGAAATCCATTTTTCCCTCCACTCTCTCCATAGAAAAATTGTGGCCCGTTAGTTGCTCAGCCAATTATCTGATTTTGGTTTAACATACAGTTCACTAGCAAGCCCAAACAGAGCCGAGCTGCTAGAGAGACAAAGACCAGGTAACTTTTCTCTCTCTTCTTCCCTTTTCTCTCGCTTTCTTTTCTGAAAATTTCTAGGGTTTCGCTTTCTACTGCTTCACTTTTCCACCTTTTCCTTTCTTTTTTTTTTTTTTCCTTTTGATGACCAATTAAACTCGTGAAATGCGTAGATTTGTTGGTATTTTGAGTTCTTTTGAATATATTAGTACTGCATTTTCTTAGTGTATTAGATTTTCGTTTCAGTTTTTTTAACCTTATGCTACAGCTCTGGTGACAATGAATTTGACATTTTATAGATTGTTAATAGCCCTAGTTCAAAGCCTGGGAATTTAATGAATGTGTTGATTTAGCTGAATAATAATTGCATCACAAGAGATTCGGTATTTGCTTTTGTTTGTATGAGTGAATAGTTCACGTGTGAGCGTCCATGTATGTGTGTTTACATGTTCGTTAATGAGTGTCAGATTTTGATGGAATTAGTCTGACAGGTAGGTAGTATTATGTATTGAAAACAAATTGAAGAGGTGCAGAGGGAGTTTTTGCGATGTAAAAATGCAGCTGTGGTTGTAGTTGATCTAACGGATTAATGGTGGTGAAATTGTATAGGAAGCAGTTCTCCAGTTGGTTTGATTGATTATGTTTCCCACGGTCTTTTAATTTGGAGGTTTGGTGAGACTTACCTCATAATCGTAGTACTTATGCATTTCTCTTTTATCATTCCATTTGCCCCTTTGAACAAAATTAGGAAGAGATTTGATGAACCCGTTGTTTGGTTGTCAAGGGCTAAAATATTGTTTTTATAGAAGTTAAATTCTTACATCCACCTCACTAGGCAAAAAAAAAAAAAAAAGAATATTAAAGTCGATATCCACCCCTGAATTGGCATTGTCCTTTTTAGCTACTAATGGAGATTCCAAAAGAATTTTCTCATTATCTTGCTAAACAATATTATGAATCTTACTATCTTTTTATGTTTTTTTATCTATTATTTGGCACAAATGTCTTTACTTCTCCTTATATGTTGTGCAGCTAAGTGTCATGTTGTTAATTATCTGAATTCTTTTGAGTTTTTTTACTTCTACTAGAGTATTGATTTGATAATTAGATTGAACTACTACTTTGTAACTGCAATTGAGGATAAGGTTCCATGTGACCAACCCCAACTAGGTTGGGATTAAGTTATTGTCTTGGCTATCTGCCATTATTTTCATCTTTTTCTTTTTCCTCCACTTCTCCTGGGTTTTGTTCAGGGAAAATGACTCAGTTGAAGTACAAGTGCTAATGTATTTGCAACTGCCTATCTGCAGTCTTCTTTGCAATGAATGCTGCAACAATGAAGTCACAGCACCGTACATTTTCGGTTAAACTATGGCCACCTAGCCAAAACACAAGGCAATTCCTTGTGACCCGTATTACAGGCAATCTCACTAAGGAGTCGAGTTTCACTCAGAGATATGGCACTCTGAGCAAAGAGGAGGCTGAGGAGAATGCAAAAAGAATTGAAGATGTTGCTTTTTTGGCTGCAAACCAACAATATGAAATGGAGCCAGATGGTGATGGAGGTTCTGCTGTACAGTTTTATGCAAAGAAATGCAGTAAGATGATTTTGGAAGTTCTGAAAAGAGGCCCTGCGCGAAAGGATGATAGAGAAATCAAGATATCTGAAGAAGTTTCTGCACCGCGTGATAATGTTCTTGATATATCTAAAGGCCCACGAGCCTTTATGGAGGCAAAGGAGGCTGAGGATATATTAAGGCCATTAAAGGAGCCAGGAAATTCATACACTAAGATATGTTTTAGTAATAGAAGCTTTGGTTTAGAAGCAGCCCGTGTTGCTGAGCCCATTTTATTTTCCATGAAGGATCAGTTGAAGGAATTTGATTTGTCAGATTTCATTGCTGGAAGACCAGAGGCAGAAGCACTTGAAGTTATGAATATATTTTCTGCTGCTCTGGAAGGTAGCATTTTGAAGTCCTTGGACCTTTCAAACAATGCCTTGGGTGAGAAGGGTGTGAGGGCCTTTGGGGCACTCCTTAAATCACAAAGTTGCTTGGAGGAGCTTTATCTAATGAATGATGGCATTTCAGAGGAAGCCGCTCGAGCAGTTTGTGAATTGATTCCTTCTACAGAGAAGTTAAGAATCCTTCATTTCCATAATGATATGATGGGTGATCAAGGGGCACTTGCCATCTCTGAGGTTCTTAATTGTTCTCCCCTACTAGAAGATTTTCGATGTTCCTCTACAAGGATAGGTGAAGAGGGAGGACTTGCATTGGCAGAAGCACTGGAGAGTTGCACTCATTTGAAGAAGCTTGACCTGCGAGACAACATGTTTGGTGTAAAAGCCAGAGTTGCTCTGAGTAAAGCTTTTTGCAAGCATGCAGGTCTGACTGAGGTTTATTTAAGTTATCTTAACTTGGAGGATGAGGGTGCCATCGCCTTAGCCTATTCTCTCAAGGAATCAGCCCATGTGCTTGAAGTATTGGATATGGCTGGAAATGACATAACCTCTGAAGCTGCTCTTACCATATCAACTTGTGTAGCAATGATGCAAAATCTGACCAAGTTGAATTTGGCTGAAAATGAACTGAAGGATGAAGGTGCTATCGAGATTAGCAAGGCCTTGGAAGAAGGCCATCTTCAATTGAAGGAAGTTGATATGAGCACCAACTCTATAGGAAGGGTTGGGGTTCGGGTCTTAGCACAAGTTGTGGTGCAGAAGCCTGAGTTTAACTTGCTGAATATTAATGGAAACTGCATCTCTGATGAAGGCATTGATGAGGTGAGTGAAATTTTTAAGAAATTCCCTGACATGCTTGGGCCCTTGGATGAGAATAATCCCGAAGGAATTGATTATGATGAAGGATCCGGAGAGGGTGATGACAATGAGAATGACTTGGAATTGAAACTGAAGGACCTTGAAGTTAATGGAGAGGAATAAAGTACCTTCAACAGATTCCGTTGTAGTTGTAACACCTGGAAGATAATTAATGCAGGAGACATTCATAGCATTTTTGGTTGCCTGTTCTGTAGAATGTTAGAATGCTGAGCAGAGCAGTGGCTATGAGCTGCTATTGAATTGAAGCATGCTTGATGTTCTGTCAGCAGGGAAGTTTTAAAGGGATGTACTGCATCCTCTTTTTTCCTAATCCTTTTTATCTCATTTAATCGGGATACAATATTCCTAGTGCATTCCTAAATAATGCAAAACTTCTATTTATATGTAAATATAATTGTATTTGTGCATTATTGATTTGCTGTTGTTTCATGATTTTTACATTTTAAATTTCTTAATGCATTCATGGTATGTTTAGAGGCTTGAGACAGGAAGAAACGATGCAAGATTTTGAAATGTTTCTGCCGTCTGTTCATTAGATACTATAATCCTAGGTCCTTTAAATTTAGGATAAACTTCAGGATCTGGAATGCTAGAACTTAGCAATTTTATCTCATTGACTACTTGTAAATTGAGTTAGGCATGCTCTTTTTTTCCACTTTCATGCCTTCCTAGCATGTTAACATACGAGGATCTGGAATACTAGAACTGAGCAATTTTTTCTCATTTTCTGCATTGACTCTTCTCAAAGCCAACTGATCTCGATATTTTTCTAAACGATCCTGGTGATGGTAAGATATTTGATCATTAGATGCATAACTTTCGAAACACTCTACTGTAACTTTGTTAGGCTTCCCCCTTGGTCCATACGGTGACCTAACTGGTTCATAATAGACTCCCTTTGCCAGAATTATTGATTTACAGTTGCGGATAGTATCACGAGCTCGAATCATATGCGTTCAAATTCCTTCACCATGTTCACAAGCATGAAGTACAGAACTGCCTAAAACAATGAACTACTACAAAATTTCACGGGTCATGAAATGACAAATGCGTATTCTCAGAGGAATTCAAAACCTCGTTCTCTTAAACTAAGTAGAGAAGAGCTATTCTAATGAGGTGTTTTGTGTCATAAAGGAAGCATTTGAATCATATGATAAGGTTACATGGTTTGGGGTTGAAGTGGAGTTCATGCAACTCAGAAACAGGTAAATAGAACTTATGAAGTATCGGACACTTAGATCTTAGTTTCATTTCCGTATTATATTGCACCAGTATTTTTTTTTTTTTTAATACAACACTGGATACCTGAATCATGTGTTAATTTTTTAAAATAATAATATTTTCAATATCTATATTGTGTCATGTTATGTCTGTGTGATTTTACTTGTGTTCGTGCAACATAAAATAGAACTACTTTTGATAATACTTACATAAACAAATGACGTTTACAATGAGTGAATTTTGTTAGGATATAGCTTAGCAGGCAAATCGCACGTTGGCTCTTTTGGAAAATTGAATGTTCAAGGCACCAAAACTGGACCAGGCACAAAAAAAAGTAACGGAACCAAATTGAATAAAAGAAATTAATCCAATTCGGTCTTTATTGGTCCCTTAATTTCACGAAAGATTGATAGGAAAAACAAAGCTAGAACTTGGGTTGGAAAGTGGCTTGGAGGAGATCTGATGAAAGATGATTCAATGGCCAAAAGCCTTTGAATATCCTTTTCTTTTTGGTAGTCTCGTTCTGGCTTTGGGTCTTTTGTTTTCAAATTGCTTAGCTGAAAGTGATCTTGTTGAAATAATTTGGAGGGATTGATGAGTTAGTTCAATGAGTAATATGGCTATAGTTGTTATACAATTAATCAATCAATATTAATATATATTATTAATTTCAATCACAAAATTAATTTTAATATATTACTTATCATTTGCTAAATAATTATATATAATATAATCACGTATTATTATATTATGTTATATTTTAAAAAAATCATATTAAAAATATTTTTAAATAAAAAATTAAAAAATTCAATTGACATGATAAAAAAAACCTTAAATTAAAATTGAAAAATCTAACAAATAAAAATTCTAAACATAAAGTCAATGTCATATAAAAACATAAAAATTTTAAGTAAAAAGTAAAAATTTTGAATAAAAAATCAAGATATTCTGAATGCAAAACTAGGAAAAATCTAAAAAAATAAAAATTCTAATTTACCCCTACAAAAATCCATACCCATGATTGGTGATAACAAGGATTGGCAAAACTACAATTAACAATATAAAACGTTTGGCCTTGGACTAATGGCCGTTTCCTGTTCCAGGTCCTGCACTATGATAGTCTCAATCCATGAATTTGCTCCAGATTGGATGCTTCTTCCAGACATCTTCGACCATGAGGTCAATTGGAACATTCTTTGTCTCCGGCAACAGTTTCACGACGAACAACCCCATGGCAACGATCCAAGCCGCAAAGAAGAAAAAGATAGCAGCACGCATATGACACATCATGGATAAGAATGCCTGAGCTATAAGGAAAGTGAAAAGCATGTTTGAGCTAACTGCAAAAGCGAAACCAGCAGTTCTTGTCTCCATAGGAAATGTTTCACTTGGAATCAACCAGCCGAGAGGACCCCATGACCAGGCGAAGGAAAATACGAATATGCACACCAACACTACAACAAAAGCTGCTAACAACTGCGAAAGCGACCCTATAGCTGGCAATTTCAGTAGTAAAATAAATCCAATTGCAATCTGACTAACAAACATCAACGCACAGGCTCCGAGCAGCAATATTCTCCTTCCAACCTTATCCACAGCAAAAATGGCAATCAATGTGCTAAGCACATTGACGAATCCCGTGATCACCGAAGACAAAAGAGAAGCATTATTCTTGAAGCCAACTGTTTGGAACAAAACGGGAGCATAAAACATTATAGCATTGATTCCTGTGAATTGCTGAAATACTTGCATCAACACGCCTATAATCAGTGGAGGAATGCTGGAACGTTTCATCAGATTCCTGAATGGATTCTTAACTTGATGGGCTACCTCAGAAGCGGCCTGAAGTTGCCTGAACTCTGCTTCAACATTGTCTACGCCTCTAATCTTCTTGAGTGTGCTTAGCCCTCTTTCTTCTTTTCCCCGTTCTATTAGGCTTGCTGGCGTCTCAGGAATGATTACGGATCCTATAAACAAAAACAAAGCCGGCACGCATGCGAGCGCTAGGGATAGTCTCCATCCAGCAGGATGCAACATTGAAGTGCCATAGTTAACAAGATTTGCGACTAAGATCCCTATGGTGACAAAAAGCTGAAACAGAATGTTGACAGCCCCACGATGCTTCGCTGGTGCTATCTCTGACAGGAATAGAGGAACAGCCTGCATAAAATTTTACAAGGATTATTGAATGAAAAGATAACTAATTAATTATTCAATCCAAAAATAATAATGTGTCAAAATGATGTGCATGTCTTAATTACCTCATTCCCAAATCCTACACCAAAACCAAGGAGAATCCTGCCAATAATGAGCATCCAGATGTATTGAGCACCAGAGCTGAGAGCCGCTCCAAACAACATAAATAGTGAAGCAAGGAAGATTGTGGGCTTGCGACCAAGTCTTGAGCACACCTTGGATGCAATGAAGCTAGAGAAAAGAGCAGCTAGGTAGAGTGAAGATGTGAAAAGCTGAAGAAATTGATTGTCATATTTGCAGTAATTGTCTTCCCTAGCGTGAAGTTTTCTTTGATACACTGAAGGAAAGAATTTCTTCAAAAAGTCGTCCATGGCTGTCACTCCACCTGAGAACAATACAAATTAAGCATATCAGATTCGGATGTACTCCTTTTTTTTTTTTTTTTGTAGAAGAAAAAAACACATTAACCTGAATAAAATAAGTGCTATACTCCAATTTTAATCCTTTAAAGATCCGTTTATCTTTTGATATATACAATACAGATGATGTGGTTATACGTCGGCTGATGCATGTCATATATTATGAATGACACACTGGAACCAATTTACCTCCAATATTATTGGGTAAGGAAAAAATAAATAAATCAAACAAAGAAGAAACCCCATAGCAATATTGTATATTTGCATATTGCAGCCGAGAAATTATGATCAAGAAATAGAATACCTGAAATTCCAATGTCATAACCGAACATTAAGCCACCAAAGGCAGCAAAAATCCAACAGAAAACCGCATAAACAGTCATCTTCGATGGGAAATTCCCATTACTACTACTTCCACCAATCTCCATATCTGCTGCTGCTGCCATCCTTAATTTTCTTTTTCTTTCTTCTCTATATGTCAATCAAGCAAAGCGAATTAATGAGGTATGTTATTGCCTGGTTGTTGGTCTTATATAGAGAACTCGTCCTGCTAAGTTCCGCTCCAAAAAGGTCAAGTTTTCCTTATACGAATAGGAATAGGATTTCCCCACTGATTTCGGATTGTATTAATGCTATTATTAATTTAATTCCTTACACAGCCATTCGACACGTCTCTTGATTTTTATTTATTTATTTAT
Organism: Omphalea diandra; assembly: GCA_949677035.1. Classification (NCBI taxonomy): domain Eukaryota; kingdom Viridiplantae; phylum Streptophyta; class Magnoliopsida; order Malpighiales; family Euphorbiaceae; genus Omphalea; species Omphalea diandra. The sequence goes on along the minus strand of CATIWR010257302.1, from coordinate 4,861 downwards.
AATCCTTAAGCTAAACGGCTAATCCCAATTCGATCGATAGTCTGCTCACAATAGGACTTATAAATTTTTCTTCCATTGGGATCCTGCAGACCTATATCATTGGCAAGGAGGCATCCCATAACAAATGAGTGCACTACTAGAATTTTATTTTTTTGCGATAATATTTATACGATCATAAAATTATTGTTATAATATTATGACACAAATTTTAAACTAGTCTTTAAATTTAAATTTTAAATTTTTAACACAGATAATGATAATATAAAAAATTAAAGTGGTCACAAATTTAATAATAAAAACAAAATATATACAATTTTGTTACAAATATTTTATTTTGTAATTTAAAATTATTTGATAATTACTTTTAGTTGTCGCAAAAATTTTATTTTTGTTATGAATAAAATAAAATTATCACAAATTATTTTAAATATAAATTAAATTTGATATTTTGTTGGATGATAAAATTATATTATCACACAAGAATTTAAAGTAAATATTGAGTAATCAGTTTAAAATTGTCACATAAAAATATTCATAATATATTAAGTAACAAATTTACAGTTATCATAGTTAAATTTAATTATTAAAGAATAAATTATATTATATGCAATGAGCAAATGTTATCACTATTTTGTTTATTTTTCTTTGACTATATAATATATCATTATAGTTTTGAACTAGTTATTGAATCTAGATTTTGAATTTTGAAAATGTCAAAAATATTATCATAAAATATTAAAAGTTTTATGTGAACTTTGTAGAGAGTGTCACAAATTTAAATGATGAGATATTTTATAATTAAGTTTTACTTCCTTACCAGTTATAGTTATTAAATCAATTTTTTATAAAAAAAATTTAAAATATATTTAAGTGTAATTAAAAATTGGGATAAAATACATATTGATTCCTAATATTTATCTCGTAGAATAAATAATCACTTTATGTTAATTTTTGAACATTTAACTTGTAAAATTATTTTTTTAGTTATTTAATCTCTTTTTCAAATGGGAAAAATAACCCTTCTTCTCCCATTTAAATGGAAAAATTTTTCATACTCTTTGATTTGATAAGCAGAAGCTTGAGTTGGATTTTCCACTTTTCTTACAATTGTTCTACAATCAATAAGCCAAATCCTACAACATCAACACACAGTAAGTATGAATGCCAAAATCAAAACTACCATTCATAAATTTTTCTTATTGGGTAATTGTAAAAAACAAGAAAAGCGAATGTCAAATAAAACTCAAGGTGAGCTGTTAATGGCAGAATTTGGAGAAGAAAAAAGAACATAGAGGGAAAGAGGAGAGAAAACAAAGGAGATTATTAGAAGGAAAAGAAAAGAAGTAAAGAAAATTTAGAGAAAGAAAATGGGAGTTGTTCTCTTCCTATTTACTGTCTTCTCAAAAGTTGTATAATTGTATATACAATTCTATTACAACTTTCTTACTAATGGCTTATTATCAATTTTCTATTTATTTAATGGCTTATTAACAAAAACCCATTACTAACTGACAATTACAACTAATCTCCTAGCTAAACAAAAAATCATTTACTAACTGGCAATTGCAACTAATCTCTTAATTTCCAGGCTAAGCTAATCAATAATATCACATCAGTAATACTATCATTAATACAAAAACAATGAACAAACTTGGAATTCAACTTCAATCTTGCATCCTTTCTTCTTGATTATGGCTGCCCAACTAGGGGTGAGTATTCTGTTGGTTCAGTTTAAACTGAACCAAAATTATGAAAACTGAATAGACCGAATTTAGCTTAAATTCAAACTGAATTGAACCGAAATTTAAGATAAACCGAACCGAAAAAATCAGTTCGGTTCGGTTTTAGGTTTTAGGCTCAATGGGTTGTTGGACTTTTTTTATCTTATATAAAATAATTTATTTTTAGTTTTTTAAACTCAAATTAAAAAAAAATTAAAAAATCCTACAAATTCGGTTTATTCGGTTTTCTCAATTTTAAACCGAACCGAAATTAAAAACTAAAATTTTTTATTCTTTAAACCGAACCGAACCGAATTTACTTTAAAACTTAATCAAATAGACCGAATTCACTCAATTCGGTTCGGTTTTTCAATTTCGGTTCGGTTTTGCTCACCCCTATGCCCAACTGACCTCAAACACGTCATCCGAACTACTCAATATTGGCTTAGCCATAATAGTAACGCAGCAAACCTTGCTTATTTTATTATCCATCACCATCACCTTAAGTGAACACCAAGAGACGAGATACCCAAATCTTTAAGTGAAAAAAAAAATCAATACCCATCAAGCAAAATAAAAATTTTTCCTCCAAAAACAGAGGAACTTCTATCTTCCATAGCTCTGGTACATGCAAAAAATGAGCTAACCTAAAAACATACTTCAAAACCCATATCTTTAGTACCAAAAAAAAACCTACAATCAAGTATTTTGTCTAAAATAAATAAATTTCCATCGCATTGGTATATGTCAACAAATATAATGAAAATTCATTTTGATAAAAGAACAATTTTTTTTGTTAGATTAAATCACTAATTTCAATTGATCTAAGTTTTACCTCGCCAGATCTAAACAATAGAGAAAACAGAGGGAGAAAGTGTGTGTCTTAAGCTTTATAAGCCATCATTTCTCCCATTTATATTCACACATAAATCTCAAAATCAAAACATCCATAGTGACATTAATAAGCTCATAAAGAAATCTCTCCAATAAATCAAAGACATCAATTTTAGAACCATACATCAAAGCAATCACACTTTCATTTTCTAAGACGAAGACATTGTTTCGTCTGAAATGAAACCATTTTTCCGCTCATTTGCCTTTTTTCTAATTCATTCGATCATCCTCTCGCTGATCTCTTTTGAGTATGCTTGAAAAATCTTGATTCCATGGCTGGCTTCAACCTTCACATCGTCTGGGTCGATGGATGTGGCAGACTCTTCCTCAATATTTTGGCAGTTACGGAGGTCTCATCAAAGGAAAAAATTTTATAACGGTTAATGGAGGATGATGAAGAAGAAAGGATATCATTTATGTGTTTAATGCAGTGTCACGTGTTCTCTGCAACAACGGCCACACAGAAAGCGAGCAGGTGATTAAATATGATATGGGGAAAACAAAGAAGACTTCTTATTTCTTTCTCTTTATATAGAAGGAGAGAGACTGGAGGTTGAAGTTTTATCAAAGAGGAATTTTCTTTCTTGTCGAGATTAGTTGGAAAGAGAGAGAGAGAGAGAGAGTGAGTGAAGTTTATTAAACAGAAAAGTATGTTGTTATCTCGTCCTGTTTATATATAAGATTAAATAATTATAGTATATAATTTTGACAATTAATTGTCTTAAATATTATTTTAGGTGTTTATGTATTCCTTGGGTCAAATATGAAGAGTCAATTTGTTCTTTATCCCTTAAAAATTTATAGTTAAATTAACACTTAATTACATTAGAATTTTTTATATTACAAGTAAAAACGTTAAAAAAATAAAAATAAATATTAGATCCATTTTTAAGCATATAATGTCTTTTGACTTTTTCTTTTCAACAGAAAATCTTTTGATTTTTGAGTTTTTGGGTGTGGTTATTGGAACCTTTTAGTAGGAATTTGGGCCATGGTACAAGCCTAATAGAAATCAAACAGTGACCCACCTGAGTCGATTTGGGGCGTTTTAGTGGGCAAAGCCCAATATGAGTCTTTCTCATGTTGTGTCCCAATTATCATTACACCGTGGCACTTGACATAGTTATCCCTTTTTTGGAGTGGAATATTCACTTTGACAAGTTGTCCTCGAGGAGCTTTCCTTCAATGCTTGCTTTACATTGTCAGCATCATCTATTGTCAGTTCCACTCTTTAGGCAGGTGGTAGACCACAATCACAAATATAACCATTTATAACTGAAATCGTCTCTAATATACTACGCAGCACTGTGCTAACCTCTGTAAGTTGGCATCTAACTTATAAAAAATGGCTCTTCAAAAGCCAGATAAAAATGAAAGGTGTATTTAAAAAAAAAAAATTATACTGCTGAAGTAAAGCAGCCACTGCTTTGCATCCCACATCCCATCCGAAATGATCCCCACAAAAAGCTGATGGGAATGAGGAGAGGCGCAATCATAAATTGGGTGAATGTTACATTCATTGCTGATTTGTGTTGAGGCAAGTTGCAGATGCTAGGATGGGAATGAATTGTGCGTATGATCAATTAGCAACCAGTTAGAGAGGGGTGAATTCAGCGCAACTCCAAGCAAGCCTCATGTGAAAAACATCAGAAAGAAAAAAGGCTCGGCGACTTTTGAGGATCCCCAGATCACAAGAATTTTCGTGGGGTCCATTAAATCAAGTCCAGCCATTCCTTCCGTTGGAATTCTGCCCTCTGGAATCAGATGACGAACTCGGGAGAGTATAACTAGATCTCTTCTTCTTATGGGTATTCCAAGTAAACATGTGCCCGCTCCAACTCCCTCCATTGCCACCTTTATATTCAGATTTTTCTATACCTTGGTATTCAGGTTTTTCGATCACCATCCCACCTGGCCTGAATCTCTTTGGTGCTGAACCAAAGGTATCCTCACTTGTTCCCTCACTTGCTGTAGGCATCATTTCATTTCTCAATTCCAGAGCCTTTTTCTCTGTTCCAGCACTGTTACTAGCTGATTCATTGCCCTCAGATGGAGGACGTTCCCGTCTCCTTCCTTTCGTTGACAGCTTTGATATGTCTTGTCCACTTTCCACAGCCTTCATCCATTGTAAATCACTTAATGTATCAGCATAAGTGACCTCCTTTCTTCTCCGCTTTCCCAAGACAGCAGTATTATTCTGTTCAAAGGCTTTGGCTTTATCTTCCTTATCAGGGGCAGGATATGCC